>RJWM01012247.1:0-57146 GCA_004363535.1 Dasyprocta punctata | reverse complement strand
AGCAGAGTGTTTGCCACAACCCTGAGAGGCAGTATTGGTTTGTCCAGAACAAAGACATGGTTCTCCTGAAGTACAGATGGCCTTCTGCCCAACCCCAACTAGGCTGGGCCTCGCCCTGCAGCCAGAGCAGGGCCGGTTTCCTTAGCTGGGCAGCAGATGGCATCGCAGCCTCAGGATCGAGCAGTTGAGGCTACTGGCAAGAGCAGCGGCCCTGTGAGGAACTCACGCTGCTGGCTTGGCATCTGGGGGCTCCCGGGGCGATGCCCACATCTCCTCAGCTTTCAGCTCAAGGAAGTTTCTGCTCTGTGCCTGCAAATTAAGATAGTGTCAGGCCAGTGTCTCAGAGAGCATAGACCCTTATCAGGAACCATGGAGAAAAGAGGGTCCTTTCTGTGTTCTTTTCTGGGAAAGATGAGATTTAGTGGCTGCTGTTCCCGTTGAGACTGTTTTTCCTTCACTGACTGGGAGGAGTCTGTTTGGAGTATATCCTGGTTTAGGGGCCCGCAGGTTTCTGGCAGAAGCCTCCTGTGATGGCCAGATGGGACCAGTGAAGACTTGGATCAGTGAGTCCTGGAAAGCATCTAGGGAATTCTAAGGGCTCAAAACTGAATGCCCCTTTCTTCTCCAGTGACACGAATGAAGTGCCATACCCTAGAGCCACTCAGCTGTGATGCACACAGGACCCAGACAGCAGGGCAGGCCTTATGTCTATAGCTTATCTCCTTCCATTTCCTAGGTTTCTGATTCTTTTCTTCTTGCTTTTCCTCTTCTACTTCATTCCATTTTTCTCTCTCTCCCTCTTCTCTGTCATTGCTATGCATTTATGTCTTTGCCTCTGTGGATCCATTTCTTTCCTCTGGTCTAGTGCAAAGAAGAAACCTGTTTATCAAACAGCCTTAGCAGAGTGGCTATGAGCACCGAGCTGTGACACCATTGCTGGTCTCTGGGACTCAGACCCTATCCACTCAACTCTTCCTTCCTCGTTCATCTCCCTCCCTGCTGCTGCCTGAGGGTTGATCCCAAGGGGACTTGGACAAAGGGCAGTCCAGAGCTCACCAAAACATTGTATCTTCCTCGTCCAGGGCCTATGTCCTTGCTTTTTTAGCTCCAAATAGGAAAGACCCCTTCGTAGTGTTACCCCAGTAGGACTGAGATGCAGTAAACTCCCTGTTTGCTGAGTACCTATTATTTCAGTGAAATGTGAATTCAGAGCCAGGTCTTGTATCTTGTTCACTTTTGCATCTGCAGGATCTAGTACACAGTAGACATTCAATTAATAATTATTAAAAACTGGGTAGATGACAAAAAGGGGGCTGAACTCTGTATTAAGCACTAGGAGTACAAATTTTCTTTTCTTTTTTCTTTTTCTCTTTTCTTTTTGAGATAGGGCCTCACTATAGAGTTCAGGCTGCCCTTAAACTCATTATCTAGTCTAGGGTGGCCTTGAACTTAACAGCAATCTTGGGTACTGGTGTTATAGGAGTACAACACCACAGCTGGTATGGGTACACAATGTAATGTTACGATCCTAGTCCTTAGTGAGAACTCTCAATTAGTCAACTGTAATGCAGAGTGGGAACTGAGGTTGGTGGTGATGGAAGCTGTAGTGGTGCCTGAGCATGCATTGTGAAGACAAAGCCATTCACCTACCATTCAACAGTTATTTATGGAAATCTACTGGCTCCGGGCTAGCACAGGGAATAAAGCAAGTTCCTTGCCTTCAAGGAGCTCTTGGGTGTAGGAGACACACAAGTAAATAAACAAGCACTAACAGACAGACAGAACTAGTGCTGTACTGGTGTAAATGCTGGACAATGCAAACAGAAAGCAGAGGCGCCTTGCTTATGCTAGGGGTGTAGAATATTCTCTGGTGGAGGGAGTTTAGGCTAATAGCAGCCTGAAGGATCACTAGAAGTTAGTTAGGAAAAGATGAGGATGAGTTTCAGATGAAGGAGTATGAAGTAGACAAACATCAAGGAAGTGAGTAAATGTGTCAGGAATTGTGTCTGGAGTAGCAGTAGTATACTGGGTGGATCTAGAAGGCAAGAAGCAAGAGAAGTGAGAGGGAACGGGGCAGAGAAACCTAGAATTGGGTGAAGGAGTGATGACTTTAAGATATGGGAAGCCATTTAAGGACTGTTGCAAGTTAGAGGCCAGTCTGGGCTACAAAGTGAGTTCAAGGCCAGCCTGACTACGTAGTGAAGCTTGGTCTCAAAATGACAAAAAAAAAAAAAAAAAAAAAAAAGACTTTTAAGAAGGGAAGAGTGATGCAATCAAGTTTGTATTTTAAGAAGATTTCTGCAGGTACTTTATGGAAAATGGAAAGGGCAAGTTTAGAGTAGCATCCTGGAGACCAGTTAGGGAGCAGTCAGGCAAGACATGATAGTCTGAGCCATGATGGTGGCAGTGGAATTAGAGCTTATGTTGGAGTTGAGATTGAGGATAATTATGAACTTTCCTGGTCCAAAAAGATGTGGAATAATATGCTGGTGGTCTTCCAGAGAGAGACAATGTACATGGAAAAGCTTCAAGAGCTTGGCATGTTCTGGGAAATGCATTTGGTTATGTATTTTTAGCCTGTGGAAGAGCACAGGGGCAAGTAGTTGGAGATGAGGTTGAGTTTTAGGCAACTGAGTTAGACAGAATATTATAGGCAGTTAGATAGGACTGGACTGTCAAAGGAGCCAGTGCAGAAGACCAGACACCTTACAACTGTCGGGAAGACAGACACCTCCACTGTGGGCCAGATCTCAAGACAAAAGATAAAACAAATGCACCTACATACTTCCCAAGGATAAACATCAGAGATTAATACTCTAAATGAGAATCAATCACCTTGAGGAAACCAGGGAGAGCCACTAATCCAACACCCTACCGGAAAAAGCCCTGTACTGTATTCTTGCCTACTTGCTACGTGACTTGCTCCCCCATTTGTCAAATTTAATCAATTTTACCTCAGCAATTATACTCGTAATTTTATTGGTTGACCATAGTGTTATCCCACCACATGCCCGCCTTGTAATTTTCCATTTTTTCCCTCCTTGGACCCACTTCACCTTGTGGTTTTGCTCTATAAAATCCCTAAAAAGGTGGAGTCCTCAGCAACCTACTTGGGAACCCTTCTGTCTCTCTCTCAGACAGAAGCTTTCTTTCTTTCAATAAATATATTCTGCTCTTAACCTCTGTTGTCCCTCTAAAATTCATTCTTCGATCTTAAAGAACATGAACTCGTACTGGACTTCTAGTAGGTTGGGAGTTTCTTTCCCCTATATCAGTAGGGCAGAGCTAACCTTAGCTGAAGAACTTTGGGAGCTCAACAAGGGGGCAGACTCATTTTGTTTTGTTAGGTTAGGTTTGTTTTGCTTTGTTTTTTTGAGACAGGATCTCCCTATATAATTGAGGCTGGTGCTGAACTCACTATGTAGCCTTAAACTCGCAGCGATCCTCCTGCCTCAACCTCTCAAGTGCTGGGATCACAGGCATACACCCCCACGCCCAGCCAACTCCTTTTGTTAGAGCTGTGGAAGGCGAGGGAATGTGTGGCTATCCACTGCAGTTGCCTACATTGTCTAGAGGGGTCAGAGGAATTTCAGGACAAATGCATCACTCAAAATCAAGAATTCAAGGGTAAATAGTGTACAAGGAAGTTATAGAAGGTATAGGAATGGGAGTAAGCAGAACTGAAAGGGGAATTATGCCCAGAGGATGGAAAGAGACTGGCTGCTAAGCACAGAGGTGAGCGAGACTGGGAGGTGCAGGGCCCAGCACAATCTGAAAGTCCTTATGCTAGAAATGTCTAGACCCCAGACTCATTCTCGCTTCTGTTTCCAGGCCTCAAACATATCATTATATTGATATCTCTAAATTTTTCCCCAAAGAAAAGATTCAGAAAATGATAGAGAGGCTGGGCATGATGATGCATATGTGTAATCACAGTTATTTAGGAAATTGAGGCAAGAAGATCACAAATCTGTGGCCCCAGTGATACCCTGTCTCAAAATAAAAATAAAAAGACTGAGGATGTAGCCCAGCAGTAGAGTATTCCTGAGTTTAATTCCCAGTACTGTACATGGTTAATTAATGCAATGGTTAAAAAACTGGACTCTGCTTCTTTCTGAATTTGTG
The DNA here is from genome assembly GCA_004363535.1 of Dasyprocta punctata. Classification (NCBI taxonomy): domain Eukaryota; kingdom Metazoa; phylum Chordata; class Mammalia; order Rodentia; family Dasyproctidae; genus Dasyprocta; species Dasyprocta punctata. The sequence goes on along the minus strand of RJWM01012247.1, from coordinate 53,021 downwards.
ACTTAGGGTAAGATAAACAACTTATAGGAACTATTTTTCTCATCTATTGGTACCAAAATCTTGAAATAAAGTAATGTGAACAGAAAACTTACATACTGAAGATTCTAAATAAATCTTTGGTATTTCTAGGATTTTGGTATGAGCCAAATGGGTTAGGAGATACAGGGAGTAAAGAGATAGGAAGAGAAAAGGACTGAACAGAAAGGGAGTAAGTTCCAAAGTATTTGGAGTTCTTCAGTGACTTCTTTAAGTTTAAAAAAAAATTATTAAAGCTAAGTGTGGTAGGGCATGCCTGTAATCCCAGTACTTGGGTGGCTGAGGCAGGGGGATGAACATGAATTCAAGGTCAGTGTGGGCTAATAATGAGTTCAGGGCCACCCTGAACTATATAGTGAGACCCTGTCTCAAAACAAACCCAAATGAAACAGAATTTTGTGAAGTAAATCTCTGTTTGTTATAAATTACCCATCTCAGGTATTCTGTTACAACACCACCAAAGACATCAACCATGCCTGGTTCCCGCCTAGTTGTCCTGCTTCATCTTTCACTGCTCCTGACCTCACTTTGCAGACTGAACACGACACTACCACTTGTGATTCCCAGAACACTCTATGTTCTTCAAGCTGTGGCACAAGTTGTTCTTTTGGAGAGAAAGTGGCCTCTCAAACCAGTCTGCATACCAAATATCAGGAAGCCTTCAGAGACCTGGGGCAGGTGTTGTGAAAGGACTCACAGTGTGTGTATTACAAGAGGAACATGATGTACTAAGGAGAAAGAGGAGCAGAAGAAAATTAATATGGTTCAAATAAATGATATTTGGCAGAGTGCTTAGATAAGACAGAGGGACAGGCACACTGATGGAAGTCCTTCTATTGGCAATGAGGCTGGGACTGAAGGAGAAGAAAAGATGATGGTCTTAATGGAGCCCCAGCATAGCACTGAAGCTCCACTCCTTCCCTTCTTTTCTCCCTTCCTCCTTCCTTAGGGCCCAAGTTCCCTGGGAGAAGTTGCAAACCTAGGAGTGTTGCCCACGGAATCACTTGTTACAGTTAAGGCCCCAGGATTCAAGGGCCCAGTTATGTGGAAGGTGCCTTACAGAGACATGTGCAAAGGACTATGGGAGTCTGGAGCAGGAGAGAGCTAACCCCAGCCAGGGGAGCCTGGGAAGGCCTCATAGAAGCAGGGGGTTGAGCCTTGGCAAAGGAATAGATTACCAGAGAGGACAGGGGTTTCAGGCAACATGCACAATGTGAATGGAGACAGGCGCTGAGGTCCCTGTGAAGACAGAGTATGTTCTTTACTCCCTTTCTTTCCCCCATCTCCAGAAGCAAGCTCTCATTACTTTTGCTCACAGCCCATCCTTAGAATCATTGAATATTAGAGCTGACAAAAGTCTTAATGATCTCATAGGTCATCCCAGTCTTTGAATTTAAAGTCAGAGAAACAGAGGCCAAGAGAGAGGAAGAGCTTTGTCTCGGACCTCTCAGTGGATGGGGAACTTAGACCCAGAACTCAGGGTTTCAAACCCATCTCTGCTCCCATTTCCCAGGGCCATGTTGCTTCATCCACGTTGGTCCCATTCTCCATCTTCTCCCATGGCTACTGAGTCCCCCCTGCCCAAGGTGAGGACAGGGAAGGAATTTTTACCTAATGATAATAACTACAACTCTCCTTTGTTGACTATTTGCTTGTGTCAGGCATACTTTTAAGTGCTGGGGACACAAATAGTCTCTGCTCTCCTGTAACTCACATTCCAGTATGGAGACAGCAGTAAATACATTCATGTCAGGCAGAAAGTACAATGTGGAAAATTAGCTTCAGAAAGGAGAAGTGGGGCTGGATGTGGTGATGCACACCTATAAACCTAGCATTCAGGAGGCTGAGGCAGGAGGTTTGCTGTGTGTCTTGGTTACTTTTTTCTCATTGCTGAGACAAAATACCTGACACCCAAAATTAGGAAAGGAAAGGTTTATTTCTTACAGTTCTCAGAGGTTTCAGTTCATACTCAGTTGGCTCCAAGGCAGCAAGGCATGGTTGGGCCACCTTTCATGGTCACTGCAAACAGCAAGGTGTGAACCTGGTGAGAGAGGGAGAGATAGCCTTCTTCCTGCCCTTACACTGTATGTTAGCTCCACTGCTGAGTGGGTGCAGCACTCACATCGCCAATCCCAGCACTAGACAACAAACCAATCACTAACGGTTGACTCAGCTGCACGTATGCCATGATTACATGAGACTTGGCAGGGCCATAGGAATATAACTATAACACTGTGAGTTTGAGGCCTTCCTGGGATACGTAGTGAATCTAAGACCAGCCTGGACTACATAGTCATCATGTTTCCTTAGTCTCCTTCAATTTACAACAGTTTCTCAGTCTGTCTTGTTTTGCATGATCTTGAAAACTTTGAAAATTACTGATCAGGTATTTTCTAGAATCTACTTCAGTCTGGGTTTGTCTGATCTGTTCTCATGACAAGACTGTAGTAATTTTTTTCTGACAGTGTCTTATTACAAAGTCCAGCTGGCCTTGAAATTATAACACGGTCCAGACTGACCTCAAACTCTCAGTGATCTTCCTGTCTCAGCCTCCCTGGTGCTGAAATTACAGGCATTTGCCATCATGCCTGGGTAATTACAATGATTTTGATCACCTTGCATTAGAAGTTATATATTACTCTCATCATAATCTATTTTTTAGAAAGGATTCACTTAGCCTAGACAATAATCAAGGGAAAGGGAATTAGCTCTAGCTTTTTTTTTTTTTTTTTTTTTTTTTTTGCGGCACTGGGGATTGAACTGACAACCTCGCACCTGCCAGACAGGCGCTTGAGCCACTGAGCCAAACTCCCTGCCCTGGTTTTTTGAGGCAGGGTCACACTATGTAGCTCAGGCCGGCCTTGCGCTCACGTTGTAGCCCAAGCCGGCCTCGAACTCACAAGGCTCCACTTACCTCAGCCTCCCAAGTGCTGGGATTAAAGGCGTGCACCGCCATGCCCGGCTAGCTCTAGCTTTTGAAAGGTAGAATATCAAACAAAAAACATGTTTTAAAACCACTGCCTTTCTGATGAAGTGACTTTTGAACAAAAACTTAAGCAAAGGAACAAACCCTTGGGATATCATGAATAATATTTTTTGTTTGTTTTTTTGGGACAGTGTTTCACGATGTAGCCTCACTATGAATTTGAGATCCTGCCTCAGCCACCCAAATATTGGGGTTACACACAAGCACCACTGTATAAAGATCATGAGTTCTGCTTTGTAGGTACAGGAGATAGCCAATGCAAAGGCTCTGGGGAACAGATGTGAGTAGCAATATTTATGGAATAGTTACAAAGACTGTATAGTTTACCATAGAGTAACATTTAATATTTATTAAGTTTGTGGGCTGAGAGGTTATGTAGGGCCTTGTAGGACATTGTAAGGATTATGGATTTTATACTAGGTGCAACAGGGAGCCATTGAAGTGTTTTGAGTTGAGAAGTGACATGAGTTCTTAAAAAGTCACACTAGGGCTAGGGGTGTAGCTCAGAGGTAGAGCATGTGCTTAGCATGTGTGAGGCTCTGGATTCAATCCCAGTTTAAAAAAAAAGAAAAAGAAAAAGGAAAAGGAAAAAAATAGATCACTCTGACTGCTGTATGAATAGACTATAAGAGGCAAGGTGGAAGTTGGGTGTCAGATGAAGAAAAACTGTGTTCTTCCAAAAGGAGGTTCTTTCCATATCCAGGGGAGAAAGAAATTTTATAGTCTTACTGAATCCTTAATTTTTTCTGACAGTGTCTTGTTACAAACTTCAGGCTGGCCTTGAAAGTACAGCACAGGGCCATTAGGAGGATTAAATAAGATAGCACATGGTAGATGCTCAGCATAACAAAACCTCAGGAACAGTAGTATTGGAAGAGGAAGAGGGGTACCTGTGCATCTGGACCATATCCTTCTTTTATGTGCAGTGTGTGGCTTGGCTCTGGGGATGAAGAGAAAACTTAGTTCTTGACTTTGGGGAGCTCAGAGCAGACATTCCTGCAAGAAAAATCCAGACACAACTGACCAAGCAGTGCAATTAGCTTGGCACAGGGAGCTCTGATTGTCCTGAAAGGAATCCTGAATTGGGAAAGTACCGAAAAGGAGACCTTTCTTGTTAGCTTGATAGAGAACACAGAAAGGGACTTTAGGGCAGACAGAATAGTATGTGCAAAAGCCCAGGGGCTCTGCAGAGGGCAGTGCGTTTCTCTGCCCACTTTAATCGCAACGTAGGGCTGGGGATGTAGCTCTGTGGTAGAGCACATGCCTAGTAGGTGTGGAGCACAGCGCTGAAAAGAAAAAAATCCTTCTCTGAAATGCTTGAAACCCAGAGCTGTCTGATCTCAAGGTCCCTATTCCTTGTGATCCCTATATACTGTTGGCCATGCTGTGACATGCAGTTTGTCAGTTATATCTATGAGGCCCTTCTATGCAGTGGATTGAGAAATTTTCAAAAGCCTAAAGACTGGAGGAAAACAAGACTTTTTACAAGGAATGGGGAAGAAACTCCCAACCTACGAGATGTCCAGTACGAGTTCATGTTCTCTAAAATTGAAGAATGAATTTTAGGAACAACAGACGTTAAGAGCAGAAATATTTATTGAGAGAAGGAAAGCTTCTGAGAAAGAGACAGAAGGGGTCCTGAGTGTGTTGCCAAAGACTCTCTTTTCTAGGGACATTTACAGAGTAAAACCATGAGGTGATGTGGGTCCCAGATGGGGAAAACTGGGAACTCGCAAGGCAGACAGGCATGAGGTGGGATAGAACTATGGTTAACCAATGATTTTAATTGTTCAGGTAAAATTGACCAAATCAGGGACAAATAGGGAAGCGAGTCACGTAGCAAGTGAGCATTCTTATGGAGCAGTGACTCTTTCCGTAGGAGTTGGTGATAGGTTCTGCTAGCCTGGGGCTTAGCTATCTGTAACATGACATCCGCCTAACTTGGTAGTCGGCCCAGACACAACTTAGCTCTCCAAGAGTAACCTCTATGCTTTCCTTCTCATTCCAGAGATGTACCTCCCCCTCGCTTTCTGCATGTGCGCAGAGCCCTCTCCAATCCCAAGACTCCACAACTACCCAAGCCTCCACCCCAACCCCCAATAAATCTTTCTGTCTCCTGTTTTACAAAGGCAGATGCTCCTTCAAATCAGCTGTTAATATGTCATTTTGCCCACCTCCCAAACTCCTCCCCCAGCCAAAACTGATAAACATAGTCCCACTTCCTTGTTCTCATTTGAGTGCTGCTGCACCCCCATCAAATTCTCCCATACCTACCTCATTAAAAGTCTCTCTAATATCTCTCTCTCTCTCTTTCTCTCATTTTCTCTGTGCAGCTTCAGGTTGAGTGCCAAAAAACTCAATCAGTTGGGATGGTAATTTCTGGCTTCTCAAGGTGATCCATACCAAATCCCTAATGCTTATACTTAGGGTGTGGTTGCATTGTTTTGCCTTCTGTCTCGCGATCTGGCTCACAGAAAGAGGTGTGTGTCTCCTCCAAAGTCACAAGACGTCTGGTCCTCTGTGCTGTCTCCTTTGAGGGCCTAGCCCTGTTTCACTGCCTATAATATTTCTAACTCAGCTGCCTGTAATAATGGTTGTGGTCCTGAGACTTCCTCCCCCAAAAGACTCATCAGTACTGATTCAAAAAGTCCTGCAAAATACTCTGGTTTCTCTTCAGATTGTATAAATCTTTCTCCTTGTACAAAAAACCCTGCAAAGCAGGGCATGGTGGTGCACACCTATAATTCCAGCACTTAGGAGGTTGAGGCAGGAGAATCAGCACAAGTTTGTTTGAGGCCAGCCTGGGCTTCATAGTGGGTTCAGGGCCAGCCTGAACTGCATAGTAAGATGCTGTGTTAAAAATAAATAAATAAATAAAAAAGTCCTACAAAAATTTCAGCTCCTTTTACACTCTGCAGGGAAAAGGCGTTAATACAAGATAGAACTTCCTCTTCACCTTGGAAATTGCTAGTTTCAATTCATTTGGGTGAGAGTTCTCTCAAGAATGCAAAAGGAAAACAAGCAGGAAAGCAGAGAAGACAAGCCTGAGAAAAAAGACAAAAAATTGAGGCGGGCACAATCAGAGGATGCAGAATTAATCAGGGGAGAGGAATGGGCAGAATAACAGAGAAGTTTAAAAATCAAAGAGTTGAAGAGAGAGAAAGATGCATTTTTTTTCCTAAATAAATGCCAGCTGGTGGTGTTCTGTTTCTATGGTTGATGTAAGATTGGTGGCATCTGCCCTCAGTTCAGCCTCATTGTCTCACTGAGTGGGAGGCAGGGCGGCCATCACTGCCCAGCTCCTCATTCCTTGGACTAGTATTTACCAAGAATCATTTGCATCAGAAACTGTTAAGTTAATAAACCCATTTCAGGCAATGGCACTTGCAGTGAAGAAGGTAAAACACAGCAGCAGGGCAAGATGTGTCAGGGAGGCTGCCTCAACTAGGGTACTCTCGTGTGCCATGGGCATAGTTTCGGGACCTTCCTCACTGGGTTGCTAGGCAAGCTCTCATTGTTATTATCTTAGTGTCTGCAGGGCCTGTTTCTCTGGGGCAAGTTTACCACCTTCACTGGACTTTGCAGTCTCTAAAGAAAAGAAGTATTATTTTAGCTCACAGTGCAGTGTCTGACATACAGTCTATAAATATTTGGTGGGTGAATGAATAGATTTTCATTTCATTAACAGAGAAGCCAAGGTTGAGAGTGTGAGGATTAAAACCATCCAGTTAAACCAGTGGCAGAGCCCAAGCCTCAGGAGCAGGACTTCTGACCTGGGGATTCTTAGGGCTCAATCCTAATGCCCCTGGAACCGACTTTGCCTCTGGAGAATGCTTATGGGATGTGGTGGCATAAGATCCCAAGAGACCTTTGATACCACCTCAAAAGTGGGTTTAAAAGGAGCCCTGAGCCCTGTGACTATCCTTATTCTCTCAGTCACTCCTGATCAAAGACAAAGGTAAGAGCCTGGCATGCACCTGAATCTTTCTTATTCCTGCTACTGTGGGCTGCTCCCCAGTAGCCAATCATGCTCTGCAAATCCACCCATCGTTTCTACCTTTACAGGCAGCTGAGCTAGTTAGAAATATTTTAGGCAATCAGACAAGGTTAAGCCCTCAAGGAAGCCAGCACAGAGGACCAAATGTCTTATGACCTTAAAGGAAACACATACCTCTTGCTGTGGGCCAGATCTCAAGACCGAAGGCAAAACAAATGCAACCACAACCTAAGTATAAACATTAGGGATTAGGTATGGATCAGCTTGAGAAGCCAAGGGGTCACCATCCCAACCCCTACAGAAAGAGTCACTGCTCCATAAGAATGCTCGCTTGCTGTGTGACTCACTTCCCTTGAATTTGTCCCTGATTTGGTCAATTCTACCTGAACAATTAAACTCATTGGTTGACCATAGTTCTATCCCACCTCATGCCTGTCTGCCTTTCGAGTTCCCAGTTTTCCCCATCTTGGACCCACGTCACCTCGTGGTTTTACTCTATAAAAGTCCCTAGAAAAGAGTCTTTGGCAACTCACTCAGGACCCCTTCTGTCTCTCTCAGACAGACGCTTTCTTTCTCTCAATAAATATTTCTGCTCTTAACTTCTGTTGTTCTTAAAATTCATTCTTCGATTTTAGAGAACATGAACTCATACCGGACATACAGTAAGTCAGGAGTTTCATTCCCCTGTATCACTACCACTAACCTAGTGCTGGCTAGGGAGACAGCTTTCCTCCTCTTTTCCAACGCTTCCTTTGCCTCCCTTGCCTAAAGTTCTCCCCTTCCCCCATCTCTTCCCCTTATTCATTCCTCTCTTTCTAGCTATCTGATCTTTTTCCTCCCCTTCTTCTCTCCCTTCCCTCCCTCTCTTCATAAAGCATAGCCTTGCTCTTTCCTCCCTAAACTGAAGGGCAGTAGTGTAGTAAAACAAATCGCTGTCAACAAAAGTACATTTCCACTGTATTCATTCCCATGCAGGGAAGATTTATTAGGGGCTCTCACCCTGCACTGTTATGTAAATGTGGTAATCCAGTGGAAATATGAGGTCTAAGGAGTCTGAGGAGAGAGTCACCATAAAAGCTATCAATTCCCCACTGGCGCTTGGGTTTGGTTAACCCACTCCCTGCCTTGCCTGTGCCCCCCAACACCACCCCTTTCAAGGGACAACCAGACAGGTGGTGACAGCTTATAAAAAATGCTTTCTGCCTTCTTGAGTCCTAGTAAGTCATCTGGAGGATCAAATATTTGTAAAGTGCTTGGGAAATTATAAAGTGCTACATAATTTAAGAGTATTATTATTTCTCTTGTCGTGTAGGCCATCTCTGTGCCTCTTTGGTTTGACAGATGTCGCCTCTCTTCACGTCTGAGCTAACCCACACTTCAGTGTCTGTAGCTCTCTATTGGCTGTCTGCTCCTATAAGCAATGCCCTATTTTTTCCTTCTTCTGGTTAACCCCTGGGCTCCCAGAATCATATTGATATTTGTTAGTATCAGAACTTTATTTTCATTTATTTATTTTCTTCATATTTCACAATACTGAATATTGATTTTGAGAGCATTCATATTGAGCTATGTCCCTGACCCTTTTTTATTTTATTTTATTTATTTTTGGGACCGGGGATCGAACTCACAACCTCAGGCTTTCCAGGCAGGCACTTATGCCACTGAGTTATATCCCCAGCCCCTGACTCTTTTTTTATTATTGTTATTATTTTTATTTTGAGACAGTTTTCATTTTTCTAACTCGCCTAGGCTGGGCTTGAACGCTTGATCATCCTGCCTCAGCCTCCTCAGGTGCTGAAATTACAGCTGTCTGTCTGGTTAATGCTGGAAGTTTAATAGGAAGATAGATTGTTGAGCGGAACAAAATTCCTCAGAGTAGCCGTCTACATTCCCAGCCCGCTGGAGTGGAGAGTGGGGCAGGTCCCCAAGAGCAAAGGGGAACTAGAAGGTAAGCTAGAGTTGAAGTCTCTAGGCCCATAGCTCCCAGGGCAGTTGTACCAAGGGCCTGAGGACTGCATGTGCTGCCCTTAATTACTTTGGGGTTGGGCTCAAAGGGGCCTACACTGGCCCCAGTTCCCAACACAGGCAGAAAAGTGTGGCAGCTAACAAGTCAGGACGAGCGTTCTGGATTTCAGCCCCAGCTCTGCTCACTCTTCTCGCTTGCAAAATATCTTTGCTAATACTGTTTCATGGAGCTTTTGTAAGGAATAAATGAGACAGCGCCTGTGAAGAGCTTAGCATAGAGGAAAACAATTTTTGTTGTTTTAGGTGTCAGTCGGAGAGCTTTCCAGATCATGAGCCTCATCTTGGGGAGACAGCACTTGCCTGGTCATACTCCCCAGGAAAGGGCTTCTAGGCCCAGGCTGTGCCTGAGTCTCTTGGGATGGGCTGTTTCCACCCAGCGGTCCCTGTGGGCTGGAGCTGAGGGACTGGAGGAATCAATAGAAAGGCAAGAAGAGTTTTGGGGGAAGTGGGTGTCTCTTACGTGGAAATGTCAAGAGTCAGAGCTGGAGGAGAGGGAGGTGGCGGGGGTGGAGGGAAGAGGGAAGAGTATAGGATGTCTCTGAACTGCCAGAATCTGGATGGGGCTGTAGCTCTGGGGCCCTAGTACTTCCTGCCACCCCCAGTCTTTGGAATGACTCACTAGAGGGAGGAATGACGGAGGCGTCATGCTCTGCCCACAGAGCATCAGATTCTGTTCCCCAAAAGAGGACGGGTGGGAGGGAGAAGGAGAACCAGAGCTTAGGGCTCAGGAAGAGCCAGGACCAAGGGGAGTGAGGAGGAGCTCCTAAGGCCCCGCTCACCTACTGCACTCCAGCGAGCAGGCCCTGGCTTCCACTGCTTGTGCCACCTCAGTGCCTACCATGGCTATGAAAAAATCAGCTGCTGGGCGTGATGGCACATGCCTGTAATCCCAGCACTTTGTAGGTTGAGGCAGGAGGATAGCTATGAGTTTGAGGCCAGTCTAAGCTATAGAAATGAGTTCAAGGCCAACTGTCTCAAAAAAAGAAAAGAAAAATCGATCCACAATTTTTCTTTTGACTTCTTCTGCCTGCAGTTTTCTCCAAGGAGGGTCTTCCTGTCGTTCTGGTCACCCACAATAGGGGAAGAAACAACAGTCCACTCCTAGCTGGGCGTGGTGACATATGCCTGTAATTCCAGTACTCAGGAGGATCTCCATAAGATCAAGACCAGCCTGGACTACTCGTCAAGACTCTTTCTCAAAACAAACAAACAAACAAACAAACAAGTCTACTTCTCCCTTTCCCACCAGGCCAACTCTTAGTCTCCTTCCTTCCGAAAGCCTTTTCCTCTGCCACTGGGCAACAAACCCAGAACTCTGTTGTGGTGCTTAACTTATTGAGGAGTGGGTTCTTTTTCAGGGAATGCCTGATCCCTCAGTCTTTCAGCTTCTCAAAATCATGGTCTTCTGTATGTCCCTAGAGTCCAGCAAAATATTAAGACATTAATGTAGTATGTAGCCTGTTTTTTCTTCTTTTCTCCTTCAGTTACTGCTATCCCCTCCGCTTCTTTATTGTTTCTATTTACTGAGCACCTACTACGTGCCAAATGTCTTTTTATGCTAATTTATTTAATCCCATATGCCCATTTTATAGGTGAAAAAACTGAGTTCAGTGAGGTTAAGTAACTTGTCTAAGGTCAGAGTCAGCAGATGGCAGAACTAAGATTTGATAGCAAAGCCCTTACTTTTTTTTTTTTTTTTTTGTACTGAGGATTGGACTCAGGACCTTGCACTTGCTAGGCAGGCACTTATGCCACTGAGCTATATCCCCGGCTTGCTCTCACTTTTTTTGTCGTTGCTTTAAGAATCTTTATTCTTATTCATATTATTAGAGATGGGATCTTGCTATGTGTATTAGTGAGGGTTCTCTAGACAAACAGGTTCAATACATGTGTGATTACACAAGGCATTTATTAGGTAGGCTTACAGAATCAGAAGCAGAGGAGTCCCAGTGGCCATCTGCACATTGCAGAACTGGAGGATCAGGAGCATTTGAAGGCCTGGAAGCTGACTGCAGAGTTATGGGTGAAGGGCTGTGTCAGAAGGCTGAAGAGTAAAGGTTGAAGAAACTGAGCACCAATGTCCGAAGGCAATGGTGAAGACAAGAGCACCTCTAAAAAATGAGAAACACTTCCTTCTTTCTGTTTTTGTTCCCCTTAAGCTACCAGCCTATTGGTTGAAGCCATCCACATCTGGGGTAGGTTTTACCCTCTCAGTTTTCTGACCTATGTGTCAAGCATCCACAGTCACACCCAGAATTTACTGATTTGCTAGGTGGTTCTTTTTTGTCATTGTCGTTGTTGTTGTTTTGCTTTTTGTGACAGGGTCTTCCTATGTAATTCGAGTTTGAACTCAGTAAGTAGCCCAGGCTGGCCTCAAACTCATGATGATCCTCTTTCCTCAGCCTCCTGCATGCTGGGATTATAGATTGTAGATTATAGTCCTGGTGCTAGGTGATTCTTACTCAGTCAAACTGTCATCACAATTAACAACCACATTATGTTTCTGGGACTGGCTTTGAACTCTGATTCTCCTTTCTCAGCCTCTTGAGTAGCAAGAACCACAGACATGGGGACCCATACCCAGCTTCTATTATAATATTTATTTATTTATTTATTTTTTGTGGCACTGGGGATCGAACTCACAGCCTCGCACCTGCCAGACAGGTGCTTAAACTGCTGAGCCAAACTCCCAGCCCTAGTTTTTTGAGGCAGGGTTGCACTGTGTAGCTCAGGCCGGCCTTGCGCTCACGTTGTAGCCCAAGCCGACTCAAACTCACAACGCTCCGCCTACCTCAGCCTCCAGAGTGCTGGGATTAAAGGTATGCGCCACCACTCCTGGCTTATTATAATATTTAAATGTAGTAATTAGATCTCATAGTTGTAACACTTTCATACATGATTTTTAGTGAATTTGTGGGTAGCCTGCAGCTTTATTGCAGTGTAATTTATATATTGTGTTAGCTTTTAACTGTGATGACAAAATACCTGGCCTAGTCAACTTTAAGGAAGAAAGGTTTATTTTGGTTCATGATTTCAGTCCATGGCTTCTTGGCTCCATTGTTCTGGGCTGTGATGGAGCAAAGCATCATGGTAGAGAGGGCATAAAAGAAGAAAACTGCTTCCCTTATGGCAAATCAGAAGTAGAGAAAGAATCAGAGAGGCAAAGGGTGGGGATGAAATCCAGTCCCTAAGGTCCTTCTCCCATGAATTACTTCCTTCAACTAAGCCTCACCTCTTTTTTTTATTTATTTATTTATTTATTTATTGTACCGGGGATTGAACTCACAACCTTGTGCCTGCAGGCAGGCACTTAAGCCACTGAGCTAAATCCCCAGCCTTATTTTTTGAGACAGGGTCTCACTATGCAGTTCAGGCTGGACTTGAACTCATGTTGTAGCCCAGGTTGGTCTCAAACTCACAATGATCCTCCTGCCTCAGCCTCTGGAGTGCCGGGATTAAAGGTGTGTGCCACCATGCCTGGCTTAAATCTAGCCTCTTAATAGCCCATTAAGCTATGAATTTATTGATAGATCCGGTCCATTGAAGATGTTGGCATGATCCAATCACTTCCCAATAACCCCACCTCTAAATGTTACTGCGTTAGGGACCAAGCATTCAACACAATGATCCTTATGGGGGACATTGTACCTCTAAACCATAGCACATATCATATAATTCACCCATTTAAAGTATACAAGTTAATGGTTTTTAGGAGGAGGATGAGGAATAGTCACCCATATTGAGCAAACAGGAGTAATTTCAGATATAGGGAAGTTCCAGACCAACCAAGAGGCAGAATCTTGGGAAAACTGAATTCTTCCTCATGAGATACATACCCTGCTAACCCTAGTGTCAGGTACTATGTGACTAGATTGCTTGACTCTTTCCTTCCCAAAACTATTCCCCTTTCTTCCCTAATATCTCTTCCAAATAACTGGTGGTTACAGGGATGCCTTATATGCCTTGATTGGGTTGAAAGCTTGGCTGAAAAGCCCCAGGTTTCAACAATAGGAGGAATAATCTCATTCCCACCCCCTTCACTGCAGTGGGAAGTGTTACAGCCACTTCTTGGTGAGTATCAGGAAAGCTGGTCTCGGTTCTAGGAGAGGGTGTGTGTACCTGGCTCTCCCAGGGTGTGCAGGGTTGGGAATGAGGCTGTGACTTTTTTTTTTTTTTGTTAACATCTTTACTATCTGGTGAATTCAACTGGGCCCAAAGTGTCTTGCTATAATCTGTTCCTTCTGTCCCTCAACCAGACCATCTTTGTGGCTAAAAGCTGGTGAGGAAGTGAGGAATGAATCTATGGGAGGTGGGAATTCAGGCAGAGGAAGTGAGTTTAGCTCCCTGCTAGTGGAGGGAGAAAGGATGATTGAAATTGCTCATTTAGCAAACAATTTAGCCATCTAGAAAATCCTATTAAATGACAATTCTTATCTCAGTCCCTTGCTCCTGGGAAGAGCAGCTCTGGGTTTTGTGAAGACCAGGGCAGTCTCCCCTGGATCCGGTCAATCATCACCAATAAGAAGCTAAAACCCAGACACAGGCAAACTTTACTAGGTCTCCCTGCTTTTCCCTACCTCCTAATTCTGGTGTCTCCTATCATCTGTCAATTATCTGGTTAGTTGAGCCTTTTCTCTGTCTATTGTAGTATAAATAGCGAGCATTTTATGGGTCCCCATTAAGCAATGTGATCAGCATCAATTACCTAATGAGACTCTGGGAAGTCGTGATTTAAAATTCTGTCCTCAGTTGTGATTGGGCTTTGTCTGGAGCCAACGTGATAATTGCACTGACATCCAAATAAATTGTGCTCCAGATGTGGGGCGCTTACTCCCAGACTGAGTTTGGTTCTTGGGGAAATTCACCCTCTGCCAAGGAACTCTATCTTTGTACTTTACTCTGAAAGGGAGAGTTTTCTATGTCCTGGGAAGGCTTAGCGAGCTATGGGTGGATCTGCCTGGTCTGTCCTGTAACCTCACCACCTCTGGGCATGGGTGAAACAGGATGAGCTTAGAAGACACTGCAGGTCCCTGTGGGCAGAGAGTTTTGTTTTTTGTGTCTGCTGCTGTTTCTGTGGTGCTTATAGACTTCCTGGCACATAGGAGGGGCTCCATAAATACTTCTTGAAAGAAGGAATAGACTCTCAGGATAGTTCCATCAGCCGGCGAACTCTCCTTTTTGAAGGTTCCCTTCTCCCAGTAGAGATCTAATAAGCTTTAGAGAAAACAAATGCTGGAGACTAAAGGGTAGTTTTTTTTTTTTTTTTGTTTTGTTTTTTGCTTTTTGTTTTTTTTTTAAATAAAGATCTGAGGTTAGTTTAGGAGCAGTTCCCTGGAAGATGAGACTTTTGTGTAAGATGATGACCCTTCTAGCTTGAAGATTCATTGAGTGCCCTGTTTGAGCTGATACCATGAGACACAAGATCTGATACTGATGATCTGGAGATTCAATGTCTTTCTCTCCAACAACACCCTGTCCCAGCAGCTGCATTAAGGATTTTAGTCTGGCTTGTTGCCAGTGCAACACAGGTGGTTTCTTTTCTTCCTCATTTTCCTTAGCTCCTCTCTTGGTTAAGAGGCAACTTGAAGCTACTTCCCAAAACTATTTGTCAGTCTTCTCTTGCTGTCTATCCAGTGTGTCAGCAGCTTTTGACGTGGTTGATCATACCCTTCTTTTTAAAAATACTGGCTCTTATGGCTCTCTGAACACCAATACTTTTTTGGTTTCGCTACAAGTTCCTTTTCCTATTTTTTTTTCCTTTTCCTATTTTTATGCCCTTTGTATGTTCAGGTACCTAGGGATTTGATCATCTATTTGCACTCATTTCCAAGTGATCTTTTCTAGCATCCATCTTTAAATACTTCGTATACTGACAGTTCCTAGTTTACTTCTCAAATTTGACTGTCTCTCCTAAGTTACAAACTCAGATATCGAATGCTTACCCAACATCTGTTCTAATAGGAATGTCAAACTTTTTATGGCCCAAAGAAATTTCTTTGTTGCTTTGGTTTTAGTTTTTTTGGTAACAGGGTCTTGCTATGATGAATAGAGTTCTGGCCTTAAACTCACAGGCTCTGATAATCCTCCTGCCACAGCCTCCCAATCAGCTGAGTCTACAGGCACATACCACCAGTCCTGTCTTCAAAAGAGAATTCTTGATCGTTGCTCCTGCTTGGTCACCATTCTCTGCATCCTCTTGGGACCTAATTCTCTCCAAGTACCATCTTCATTTACCTTTTCGCTTGAGTCAAATACCTAGGGACAATTCTTTTTTTGGTACTGGGGATTGAACTCACAACCTCGTGCTTGCCAGGCAGGTGCTTATGCTGCTGAGCTAAATCCCTGGCCCTCTAGGGAACATTCTTCTTCTTTTTTTTTTGGTACTGGGGATTGAGTTCATAATCTTGCACCTGCCAGGTAGGAGCTTATGCCACTAAGCTAAATCCCTATTTTTTGAGACAGGGTCTCACTATGCAGTTCAGGCTGGCCTTGAACTCACTTTGTAGCCCAGGCTGGTCTTGAACTCACAACAATCCTCCTGCCTCAGCCTCCCGAGTGCTGGGATTAAAGGCGTGTGCCACCATGCCCATCTTAGGGAATATTCTTGACAGCTTTCTTTCCCTCAATTCCTATATTTAATCAATCAGCAAGTTCTGTAAATTATATCTTGAAAATATGGTCTGCATCTGGCTGATTCATGCTGATTTTGTCATTATCATCCTGACCCAAGCCATCACTTGCTTTCAACTAGTTCACTGCAGTGTTTTCCTAACTGGTCTCTCTGCTTCTACCTCAACTCCTCACCTCATAGCCATTCCCCTCAGCATGAAAAGTAGTCTTTCAAGAATATTAAGTCTATCTCCTTTCTGCTCCAATTTGTCGAGTAAGAAGGCAGGCATTCAATATTATTATTCATTAAAGAAATGCAAATCAAATCCACAGTGAGATACCACCATATATCCACCAGCAGGTTAAAATTTTGAGAACACCAAAACCAAGTGTAGACAGGGATGTGAAGCAATGGAACTCTCATTTATGTTGAGAATTGAAACAGATAAATCCACTTAGATAAGTGGGCAGTTGCTACTAAAGGTAAACATGTGTTTTCCCTGTTATGTAATTTTTTTCATCCAGAAAAATCAAAAGCAAAAACAAACCAACACAACAGGTGTGGTGCTATATGCCTGTAATCACAGCATTTGGGAAGGTGAGGCAAGGGGAGTGCTGCAAGTTAGAGGCCAATTTGGGATACATAATGAGTTCAAGGCCAGCCTGGAATACACAGTGAGACCCTGCCTCAAAACACCAAAACAAAAGAAAAAGCAAACCAAAATTGGTTAAGACTATAAATTGTAGCTGGGCATGGTGGCATATGCCTGTAATCCCAAGACTCAGGAGGCTGAGGGAGGAGGATTGCAATTTTTTTTTTTTTTTTTGCACCGGGGATTGAACTCACAACCTCACACCTATCAGACAGGCGCTTAAGCCACTGAACCAAACTCCCAGCCCTACTTTTTTTGAGGCAGGGTCGCACTGTGTAGCTCAGGCCAGCCTTGCACTCGCGTTGTAGCCCAAGCCTGCCTTGAACTCACAATGCTCCACCTACCTCAGCCTCCTGAGTGCTGGGATTAAAGGCGTGCGCCTCCATGCCCGGCTTTTTAGGATTACAATTTTGAGGTCAACCTAGGCAAGGATATTTGATTGCCCATTATTCCCTACACCCAATTCTTCCCAAGTGGCATCTTAGCAAGACACTGTCTCAAGGTAAAATTATGAGTGCTGGGAATGTAGCTCATCACTCCCTGTTTTCATTCCCAATATGGATTAATTAAAATAAAATATAGGTTTCCCATGATCTGGTTCCTTCCTACCTCTCCTGGCTCACTGAACTTCATTGAACTAATCATGCGCTCATCTCAAGATCGTAGCACTGGTTGATCCCTCTGCCTGATAAACCCTTTCCCTTTATACCTGTTCCCCTCCTCTGTTCATTCAGGATCTATTTTTATACTGATTATGAGATGCCTTCCTTGACCACCATGTCTAAAATAGGTACTATTCTATTCTTTGCTGTCCTGTCCCCAGGTTTATTTTTCTTCAAAGCTTATTAAAGAACAAATTTTCTAACTAGGTGTGCTATTGCATGCCTATAATCCCAGCACTCTGTGAGGTTGAGGCAGGACTGTCGCAAGTTTGAGCTCAGTCTGGGCAACTCAGCAAGTTAGTGAGACTCTATCTCAAAAACAAAGAAATAAACAAAACAAAAACAAAAACAAAAAGCTGGGGATGAGACATAGTGTGAAGATCCTGGTTCAATTCCCAGTAGCACAAATAAGTAAATAAACTATCTAATTTCTGTCTCAGTTTTAGATTTACAGAAAAATTACAAAGATGATGAAATACCTGGCACACCTAGTTTTGTACTTTAATATCAACATCTTACATTAGTATGGTATATTTGTCACAGTTACTGAGAACTACTATCGTCAAAACCTGTCCTTCATTAAGATTTTCTTAGTTTTTGCCTAATGTGTTTTTTCTGTCTGGGGACACATTGTATTGGTCATCATTATCTTTCTAGACTCTTCTTGAATGACAGTTTCTCACACTTCCCTTGTTTTTGATGACCTTTATCACTTTTAAGGAGCACTGCTCACATATTTTGTAACGTTTTCTTCAACTGGGAAGCTTTTCTCATGATTAGACTAGGGTTACGGGCTTGGGGGACGTGGACACAAGCTGCCATTATCATCACATCATCTCAGTGAACTTGTGACTAGGTTTAACTTTGCCAAGTCTCTCCACCGTAGTTTTTCTTTTTTTCTTCTTTCCATTCTAGAATCTTTGAGATGAAGTCACTATGTACAACCAACACTTACAGAGTGGGGAATCATACTTTGCCTCCTTGAGGGAGGAATGTCTACATAAAT
The DNA here is from genome assembly GCA_004363535.1 of Dasyprocta punctata. Taxonomy (NCBI): domain Eukaryota; kingdom Metazoa; phylum Chordata; class Mammalia; order Rodentia; family Dasyproctidae; genus Dasyprocta; species Dasyprocta punctata. The sequence continues at coordinate 35,047 of RJWM01012247.1, read as the reverse complement.
TTTGCTTTTATTTCTAAACTTTAGCTTTTTCCTTTTTTTTTTTTTTTTTTGAGACAGGCTTGCTATGGAGTTCAGGCCAGTCTTGAACTCACTATGTAACCCAGGATAGCCTTGAACTCCAACTGATCCTCTGGTCTCAACCTCAGTGCTGGGATTGCAAGTGTGCAACCGCCATGCCCTATCAGTAATTTATTTTTATCAGTATGAATTTAAGGAAGCTGATTTTATGTTTTGGGCTATCATATAATAATAATTTATTTTGTTGCTCAAATTATTCTAATTTCGATCTCTGGGTGTTCTTTCAATTGGTTCCTATGTCCCTTTGACAAACCTTGTCTATGTTTTCATCTGAGCCCTTCCTTTCTTCTTGGTGCTACAGGATTCTTGAGGCACATATTATATATTTACTGCCTTAACCCTAGAGCCAATAATTTCTTTATAATTTCTTTTCTTTTTTTTTTTTTTGTTTTTTTGTTTTTTGGTACCAGGGCTCGAACTCATGACCTCACACTTGCCAGGCAGGCACTTACGCCACTGAGCTAAATCCCCAACCCTTAGAGCCAGTAATTTCTGAAAGCACCCCTGATTCCTTTTATTATGAAGAAGTTTCTTGGGCCGGGGATATAACTCAGGGGCACAAGCACCTGCCTGGTAAGCATGAGGTTGGGAGTTCAATCCCTGGCACCAAAAAAACGAAACAAAACAAAACAAAAAAAGAAGCTTCTTCCTGGAATTATATTATTCCTGTGCATTCTATGTGTATGTCTTGCTAGAATATTAGTTCCTTAAAAATGCTTGTTTATTGGTATATTTTCATTACCTGCAATAGTCTCATAGTATCTGGCACATAGGAGGATATCAATAAAAGTTTAGTGAGTGAATGAACAAGTAGATAAGCCCAAGTATTATGTCCTTTTACATATCTATTCTTCATGGTGTTATGACAGTCACTAGAATGTGATCAAAGGCAACTGTATAGATGGGGGGACATGTGGATGTATAAATGTACAAATGAATGAACAGATGGGTAGATTGTTAGTCAGGAATGAAGTGAGAAACATGGATAGAAGCTGGAATCATTACTATGTACTCTGGTTACTTATGAGAGGAACTGGGTGTAAGGAACCTCATTCTTGACTCCTCTACACTTTCACTTCCCACATTCAATCAAACACTGTGTCCTGCTCATTTTATATCTTTTTTAAATTTATGAGACAGGGTCTCACTATGTAGCCAGGCTGGGCTTGAACTCATGGAGATCTTCGTGAGTGCTAGGATTGCAGGTGTGCACCACCATTCCCAGAACTTATTTTATTTTTGGGAATCAAAAATCAAACTCAGGAATTAAACTCAGGCCCTCACAATTGCTAGGCAGGTGCTGTGCCACTGAGCTATATCCCCAGGTCCCCAGCTCTCATTTTATATCTGAAATATTTCTCAAATGTATTGCCTTTTCTTCATTTTAACTGTTAATGCCATAGTGTAGGCCTTCTTTTTCCCTTGCCCCAGTACTAGTACAGCTCCTAATTCATCTCTCTGCCTTTGGCCTCATTCTCATCTCCACACCATTCACATTCCTACCAGAGGACTGTGCTAAAACACAACTGTGTATAGCTGAGTGCAGTGGTGCATACCTATAATGCCAGCACTTGAGAGGCTGAGGCGGGAGGATCACTTTGACTTTGAGGCCAGCCTAGGCTATGTAGTGAGACCTTGTCTCAAAAAACAAAAACACCCCCCTACAACTGTGCCTGATCACTCTCCTGCTTAAACCTCTAAGGGAAATTCTGGACTCCTTAGCCTGATAATGGCTTCTACAATAACCTGGACCATGGCCTCCTCTCTAGCCTCTCTCCTTGCCCTTGCCTACCTTGCATTGATTGCTATGTCTCCAAAATACCAAGCTGTCTGGTGTTCCACCAGGGAGCCTGCTGCTTCTCTGCTCTATCCTTTGTTCACACTACTCCCCTGCCTGGAATGCCCTCTCCTCTCATTCACAGCTCTGAATTCTTACCAGCGTCAAGTGGTTAAAAGTATTCACTTTTCCAGTTGTGGTCATGTTTATTAGTGAAAAGAGGGCTAAGGTGCAAACTTTAAGGAGAGTCATGCAGTGAGAGTACCTCTTGCTGGTGCAGGCCTGTAATTCCAGCACTCTGGGAGGCTGAGGCAGGAGAATAACAAGTTGAGCCCAGCCTGAGCAATTTAGGGAGAACCTACTTTTTAATAAAAAATGGGTTGAGTTGGGTGCAGTGGCATATACCAGTAAACCTAGCACTGAGGAGAGACTGAGGCCAGCCTGAGCTACAACGTGTTCCAGGCCTGAACTACAAAGACTCTGTCTTAAAATTAAATAAACAAATGTAAAACATATAAATAAATGGGCTGGGATGTAGCTCAGTGTAAAGGCCTCGATTTCAATTCCCATACCAGGGGAAAAATTCATTCATTATTTACTAATTTGTTCACTTTTTGTGTGTGTGTGTGTCTTTTTGAGACAGGGTTTCACTATGCCATTCAGGAAGCCTTGAACTCATTTTGTAGCCCAGCCTGGCCTTGAACTCAGTGGTCCTTCTGCCTTTGTGTGCTGGTATTACAGGTGTGCACCACCACATCCATCCTTAATTCATCAACTTTTGCCTTTCTCTCTCTCTTTTTTAATTAACTTTATTGGTATAGTTTGACACACATAATGACCACATTTACCATAGGAAGTTAGTACCTGTACATAATATATCTTGATTCTCCTTTTAGTTTTTATTTTTAAGTTCTCACTATGTAGTCCTGGCTGGTCTCAAATGCATAATCCACCTGCTTTAGCCTCCTGAGGGTTAGAATTACAGATGTCTATCTTTTTTAGAATCTTGAGTTGGATACTTTTTTCAGCTTTATTTATTTATTTATTTTTTTCATACCAGGAATCAGACTCAGGATCTTGTACTTGCCAGGCAGATGCTTGTACTGCTGACCTATATCCCTGGCCCAGCTTTTTTTGTTTAAACAAGCATTTAAATTCGGATATTTCTCTGTAGTCACTTTTTCATTTATTTTCTTTCCATGGGTATCCTTTTTGGTTTGCTTGTTTGTTTTGAGACAAGGTCTCACTATGTAGTTCAGGTTGGCCTTGAACTCACTTATGTTGTCCAGACTTGCCTGGAACTCATAGCAATCCTCTTGTCTCAGCCTCCCCAAGTCCTGGGAATTCAGACATGTACCATCGCACCTGGCTACAACAGCTATTTTTCATTTCTTCCTTTTTTTCTTGATACTGGAGAATGAACCCAAGATCTCCTGCATGCTAAGGCTGCACAACACACACATACACACATGTGCACACACGCATTCACACACATACACACGCATGCACACACATGCACTCTTTACCACTGAACTACACTCCAAGCCTCATCTTTCGTTTCTTTTCGTTTTTTGAGTCAGGGTTTCACTATGTAGTTCAGGCCGGCCTTGAACTCCTGGTGATCCTCCTACCTCAGTCCCCCAAGTGCTAGGATTTACAGGAGTATGCCATTATGCCCAGCTTCATCTTTCATTTCCAAAGATCTTCATTATTTTTTCTTCTCTCAATGAGTCTAAAAGTGTTTTCAGATACTCAAGGTCCTCATTATCTTTCTGTTGTTGAGTTCTATTGATTAGAGAAAGTGGTCTATTGATTTTTAGGTATCTGACGAGATATACTCTCTGGCTTAATTTATGATTGGTTTCTTTAGATGGCCCATGGGTACTTACAAGAATAATTGTTGGCTGCCTCATGGAGTCACTATGAGGATAATTATTAGATAATACATATAAAATGCTTACCACTTAGTAAGCATTCAAGAAATAGCAGCTTTTTGTTGTTGTTGTTTGTTTGTTTGTTTGTGGTTTGTTTGTTTGAGATAGAGTCTCTACATAGTTAGACTGACTTCGAACTCACTGTGTAGCCCAGGCTGGCCTGGAATTTGTGGCCATCCTCCTGCCTTAGCTTCCCAAGTGCTGGGACTATAGATGTATACCACCACGTCCAGCTAAGAAAGGCAGTTTTTATTATTATCATTATTATTATTATTATTTTTTTTTTTTTGCGGCACCAGGGATCGAACTCACAGCCTCGCACCTGCCAGGGCAGGTGTTTAAGCCACAGAGCCGAACTCCTGGCCCTAGTTTTTTGAAGCAGGGTTGCACTATGTAGCTCAGGCCGGTCTTGCACTCGCGTTGTAGCCCAAGCTGGCCTCGAACTCACAACGCTCCTCCTACCTCAGCCTCCCGAGGGCAGTTTTTATTATTGTTGATGGACGACAGTTTTAGTCATTTCTCTGTGTGTCACTCAGTGATCTGGGAAATGGGGAAGTTGAGCCCTCTTTTATAGGTTAGTTCTCTACAATTCAGTGTCTACACTGACTAGAGGGTCAATTAATCTTTGACACACATGGGAAGTACCACTCAGCTCATTCTAGCAGAAATGTTCAGAGTTTGACTCCACCTGACCTGCACTGGGGCCCTGGTATGGCCCTTCACTAGCTGCGTGACACTTTCCCTACCACTGAACTACCCTTAAATTCCACTCTCCTTCCTCAGAAGCAAGGGTATGATCTTGGACTTGCAGCATTGTTGAGAATAGTGATGTAAGAGCCTTTTGCAAAGGCCTGGACTCCAAGTAGACCACTGACAAGTGTTGATTTATTTTCTTTTCCTTTTGTGAGCCTGAAGGGACAGAGAGGAAGTGAAGTTGGAGCTGTAATGGTACAGCCGCCTCCACTCTTCTTTCCTGGACTTCTCTCCTTAGAAAGCCTCCTTTGCATCCTTGCAAATGTATTTTCTGATAAGCTTCCCCCGAGAGCATCTTGAAGCCAGCTGTGACTGAATGAGAAGGGACAGGATGTTAGCACATGCAAATCAGCACCCAGCCTCCTGCCGAGTTAGCATGACACCTGCTTAGACAGAACTTTCATTTTATCTCTTATCTGGAGCAGGCCACTTCATTTTTCAGGCCACCAGTGATCCTCCTTAGAGAGCAGGGTCATCTGACTCAGTGGCCACGCAAACTCAGGATTTGCTCCTGTCCTTTCTGGTGTCCCTGGGTCACATCCACATCTCAGGGGTGCCTTTGCCTTGCCCTGACCTGTCACAGAGTCTCTGTTCCATGCTGATTGCAACCTTACCTACCCTTTCCCATTTAAGCCCTGGTTGAGGTGTGTAAAGTAGGTCGTCTGATTTTCCCACCTGTGCATCAGAGGCGGCAAAGGCATGAAACACCAAAGCATGGTGAGCAGAGCTGAAGGGAGCTGAAGAAGGGAAACTCTGGACAGGTGTATTTTAAACAAATGTTCTCAGATGTAGATGGTCATTTTTCTTCCATTTTCACCACTACCTCCGGTTCCTTCGCCTCATCTCATTTCACCTCTCCCACTCTCATTTCTATGCTTCTTAATGTTCTCTACTCCTGTGTCCAGGCTGGCAGGGAAAACCACAGAACCATGGTCACTGGCTCCAGTGTCTGATTTCCCATCATCACAGGGCCTTTAATACCCCTTGGTAATCCTCATAATCGCTTTTATTCTCCTGCTGTGAGCATTTGGAGTTGTTTCCAATTTTAACTATTATGAAGAATGTTGTTATGGGCATTCTCACATGTCTTTTTGTAGACATATGTTTTTCTATATCTTGGGTAAAATAGGAGTAGATTCGCAGGTCATACAGTAGGTGTGTATTTAGCTTTATCTGAAAGTGCTAACAACTTTCCAAATTGTATTAGTTAGGGCACTTATTAAAAAGAAATATCCCTAGGCTCTGTGCTGAATATTACTGATTCAGAATATTCCAGCAATAAAGACTAGAGAGCTGTGTATTTAAAAAGTTTCCCATGTGATTCCGAAGCAGCTGCTTCATGGGTTGGCATTTGGGAACCACTGGACAGCACTGGGTATCTTTATTTTCTTCTTTTCCATTTCCTCCTCAGTAAATGTAATTTTGGCCACTGTATTAGTCAGTTTTCCCATCACTAAGACATAATATCCAATACCCACAATTTAAAGAAGGAGAGGTTTAATTTAGGTTCACATTTTAGCAGATTTAGTCCATGATTATATGCTGGCTCCAAGGCAGAAATATCATGGTGAAAGAGTATGGTAGAGCAAAACTATTTAGTTCATGTAGGCAGGAAGTAAAGCAGGAGACAGTACCTGAGAAGAAGGGGCAAAGGACCGTATACCCACGGTCGTGCCTCTATGATCCACCCAGACACACCCAGAATGTGCTTTATTAACACCTTGGTGACTCCCTAGCCAATCAAGTTTGCACAATTAAATTTAACCACCACAGCCACCACATACCTTTGTCGCAATAATGGAATAGTTCACTAATGATGATTTAGACCATAAATAAGAACATTTATTACTTCACATAAGAAATTCAGAGGGCTTATTGTAATGATGCAGGCCAGTAATCCCAGAATTCAGGAGGCTGGTGCAGGAGGATCACAGCAAGTTTGAGGCCAGCTTGGGCTACATAGTGAGTTCAAGGCCAGTCTGAAAAAAAAAAAAAAAAAAAAAAAAGGAAAGAAAAAGACAGAAATTCAGAGTGGCCTAGCATGGTGGCATGTGCCTGTAATTCCAGTACCTTGGGAGGCTGAGGCAGGAGGATCCAGAGTTTCAGTCAAGCCTAGGCAACTTGGTGATTTATCTAGACCCTGTCCCAAAATAAAAATAAGAGAAAACTGGAAATGTAGTTCAGCATGAAGGCCCTGGGTAGAATCTCTAGTACCACAGATAAATAAGTAAATAGATAAATAGAGGAAGAAAGAAAGAAAGAATGAATGAAACCAGAGGTGTGTGCCTCTGGGTTTAGCTATTGTGTTTGTTTAGCAATGCCATTAAAGACAACAGCTGAGATAGGACAGTAGGATGTGCCAAAACTAACTGGGGAAATAGGCCTGACCTGTTAATCACAAGATCCTGGACACATGTCCAGAACAGTTCGCAAAGCCCTGCACGAAAACTTCCCTGGAGAAGCAGGTTTTCAATAGGATGGCCTAGACCTGACCCCAGCTGAGACTGGGGTCCCAGTACTGCCTCTCAGGAGCCGAATGTAGAAGCTCTCAGGGGTTTCCTCGAGATTTGCACAGCATAAAGAGAGGTGAGCCATGAAGAGCTTGCTATCCTGACTTCCCTTGGCAGTCTGTGCTTTGTTTCTCCTAGGCAGCGTGTACTTTTATTTTCGCTTTTATCTTCTTTTTCTCTCATTCTGCCTAAGTTTGCTCTGCAGAGCTGGTTTCTCCTATACACCCCCACCCCCCTGCTTTTCAAATAATCTTTTGGCACCATTTTGGCTGGTCTCATCCAACTCTTTGTTCAAGACAAGAAAACCTGGAATTGGGTCTGGGCATGGTGGCACACGTCTGTAATCCCAGCACTTGGGAGGTTGAGGCAGTAGGATTGCTGGGAGTTCAAGGCCAGGCTGAACTGCATAGTGAAATCCTGTCTCAAAGAAAACCTGGAATCTAATTCCAGTTCTCTGGAAAGTATAAAGCATTCCAACAAAGTGTTTTAATGTAGATTTATTTTTGCACCCATGCTGTTAATTGCTAAATGTAATAGTTTGATCATGATGCTGAATAAATATGTCTTTTTTAAAAAAATGTTCTGTGTAAAAAAAAAAAAAAAAACAAAAAGAAAAAGAAAAAAGAAAGGCAAACAACTCAGAACCTGATAGTGTTTAGTTGTTGAGCCACTTTTAAAAGTAGGCTACCTGATAACACGGCTTTTAAACCAAGTATGGTGGTGTTATGGGGTAGCTCCTAAAAGTGACTTGCTAACTAAGTGTTACAGGGTTCTGGGTTGCTCACCTCCCTCTCTGGAGTTAGACTCCAGGTCCTTCATGTCTTAAAGAACTGAAAAAAATGAGCAAAAAGCAGTGGCCAAGTTTATTCCAGATAGAAAAATGAAGAGTAAAGGAGAAACTGACATTGCAGAGCAAGTCTGGGCTGAGTAAAAGGAGAAAAAGCAATAAAAGGACACCCTGGAGAAAGCAGGCTGAGCTACCGTGAAGACAGTCACAACAGCAAGTTCCTCTTGGTGCCTGTGTACTCCCCTGTCTTCCAAATCTTGAGACAACACAAGAGAATTTCTATATCCTATTGAAAGCCTGCTTGAGTTCTGGCCAGAAGTCCACATTAATAAATCATGCCCACTTCTCCTGCTAGCTTTTCCATTCCCTAATCTCTTGTCTCAGTGGCACATGCCTATAATCCTAGCACTCTGGGAAACTGAGGCAGGAGGATCAGAAGTTTGAACCTAACAAGGGCTGAGGATATAGCTCAGTATGAAGGCCCTGGGTTCATTCTACAGTGTATACATCCCCTCCACGAACAAAAAGATTAAAACTTTTTCATTTTCCTCTTTGCCATTCTCAGGGCATTTGTTCCATTCTTGGCTTTGTCTCAGCATAGTTCTAAGACGGCTGCTGTAGCTCTGAATAACGTGAATTTATATGACAACTTTCAGGGTAGGAAAGAAGGATTTGCGGTTTCTCCCTGAACATACCTTTTATTGAGGAGGAAAATCTATTTTGAAAGCTTCCAGATGGGCATAGTGGCACATGTCTGTAATTCCAGCACTTGGGAGTTTGAGGCAGGAGAAGCACAGTGAGTTAGAGGCCATCCTGGACTGCACAGGGAGACCCTGTTTCAAAAAACAAAAACTAGTCAGGCGCATTAGTGCACACCTATAATCCCAGCACTTGGGAGGCTGAGGCAGGAGGATCACATCAAATTCAAGGCCAGCCTGAGCTACATGGTGAATTCAGTGCCAGCCTACACTACAGAGCAAGACGTATCTCAACTCCCACAAAACAAACACACACACACACACAAAAAAAAAAAAAAAAAAAAAACAACAAAAAGAAGCTTCCAGAAGACTTCTTCCCGAGTTCCTTTGTCCAGAACTGGGTCACACACCTATTCTTATGTTTGAAGTGGGGTAGGGCAAAGTATAGTATTTGGGAGTTTTGAGTCTGTGTAACAGGAGACAGTCCCTGCCAATAAGACAGAAAAATGGAAAATGGCTCTTTTTTTTTGCAGCACCAGGGGTCAAACTCACACCCTAACACTTGCCAGGCAGGCACTTAAGCCACTGAGCCAAACTCCCAGCCCTAGTTTGTTTGAGATAGGGCCGCACTATGTACCTCAGGCTGGCCTTGTGCTAGTGTTGCAGCCCAAGCTGGCCTCGAACTCACAATGCTCCACCTACCTCAGCCTCCCGAGTGCTGGGATTAAAGGCGTGCACCACCATGCCCGGCTCCTGAAAATGACTTTTGTATAGGTAATCAACAGTCTCCCACAAGGCTTCACTAAAAATGACTTAGAAGTTCACTTAAATTGCTAGACCCAAAGACTTCTCTGCACTTTTCCTTGTACCTGCCCTGTCCATGGTGCTTTACATTGCTGGCTCCCTGTTCCTTGAAACTTTTGTCTTAGTTTCTGCAATATATTCTCTCTACCTCTCTGATCATTTCTTTTCCTTGGGTTCTCCTCCATTACTCTTATCTATCTGTTGGTATCCCCTGGGTTTTGAATCAGATCCTACCTGGGTAACTCTGAGCATCTAAACCAGTAAATCTATGCTAACCCTGTGACCAGGAGCCAATGAATGTTGTTTGTGGTCCAATCCACAGGCTTCCTTTCCACCTGCATTCCTGATTTGCCTCTCCACATGTCTGTCTCTTCTCTTCATTACAGAGCTATCATGTTGCTAAGTTCCTTACCCACTTTTTCTTAAAGACAGATTTAAAAAAAAACAAACTTACTCATAACTTTCCATTAGGGTAGAACTAAAGGGCCTATTTTTCTACCCATCTTGGGATTTTTTTTTTTTTTCTAGTACTGGGGATCAAACTCACAACGTCGTGCCCACCAGGCAGGTGCTTAAGCTGCTGAGCCAAACTCCTGCTTCTATTTTTTTCAAGACAAGGTCGCACTATGTAGCTCAGGCTGGCCTTGAACTCACAACGCTCCACCAACCTCAGCCTCTCAAGTGCTGGGATTAAAGGTGTGCGCCACCACACCCGGCACATTTTGGGATTTTGCTGGGTTTGAATTTGCCATCCTTCTCTCTCAGCCTCCCAGAATGCTGGGATCACAGGAGAGAGCCACTGCATCCAGCTGGAATTTTGGAATAAAAACTGAATTGTCCTACAACATAAAAGGTTGAAGAATTTGGAGTTCCAGAGTTTAAAAGATCAAGAAAAATATGAAGTCAGCCGAAAGTCAGGTGATGGAAGAGTCAAGAATAGTGCCTATATGAGAGAATTGGCATAAACATGTCCAAGGCTGAATTTTCAAGTGAAACAGTATGTGTTGTAACCTTCCCCCCATGACTGTACACGTTTTCATTGGAAATCATCACAATGTTTGTGATGTCACTCAATTTCAGATGGATGCCACCTGAGTCACATCGAGACTGTTGATGGGTTTTACTGATTTCTCTGCCTCTGGCCTTGCACCCTTTGCAGCACCCCCTCTAGGCGGGTGCAGAGTGATCTTTCTAAACCACAAACGCGGGTCACACCCCTGTTTAGATCGTTTAATACATTTCCCATTGGCATTTCTCAACCCTGGACTTAACAGATCCCTGAGGACACATTCTCAGATGTTTTGAGAAGTTTACTATTTGTTTTAATTTTAGGATTTATCTTTAAAAATAGCAATATGCTGAGGATTTAGCTCAGTGGCATAAGCACCTGCCTGGCAGGTGCAAGGTTGTGAGTTTGATCCCTGGTACCAAAGAAACCCCATAAAATAAATAAGTAAATCAAAATAGTGATAACCTAATCTGTAATACCCCGAGGGCCTGATAACCCAGCACTTTCAGAAGATTTTAGTGTGTTGGTTCACTTTGTACATATTGATTGGGTTGGTGCCAAGTGATCTTCTGAAATGACAGCAGTTAACTTAATTTTTTGGAGGGGGTTGGTGGTTGAACCCAGCATCAAGGCCTTGAACATGCTAGCTCAGTACTCTACCACTGAGCTATCCCCGACCCCCACCTCCAACACTTTTTTTGTGTGATACTGAGGTACTGACACCAGGGCCTTTGCACTGAGCTGTAGCCACAGCCTTTGTTTTGTTTTGTTCTTAATTTGAGACAGGGTCTTGCTAACTTTCTAAAATATCTAGGGCTTCTTGCACTACCATGCAAGGGGCTCATCCTCAGCCCCTTTGAAATTTTACTTTGAGACCGGGTCTCACTAAATTGCCCAGGCTGACTTTAAACCTTTGATCCTTCTGTTGCAGCCTCTGAGTAACTGGGATGTCAGTCTTGTGTCACCATGTCTGGCAGCACTTAACATTTAATGCTACCATTACTTTTATGTCATTGTCCACAGATATACCCTTGGTATCTAGAACAGTGCCTGACACACTATAGATGTTCAATAAAGAATTTTTTGATAAATAAATGAAGCTTCTCAGAGTAGGTTCTGAGATCCTCTGGGATCTTCTACAGTTTGAAATCTTCACAGCATGGCACATGAGGCTCTTCGCAATTGAACTAGGAGTACTCAACCAGTAATTTTGCCAGACAGTCTGGGCAGGATGTGGGGGTGTAGCTCTTTTTAGAAAATAAAAAAAGTGAAAGTATAAAGGATTTATGTACATTTTGACAGGGCAGACGTGATATGCAAATGTCTTGCAAATATAATGCAAATGACATGCAACTACTCATGCAAATGAGCATTCTGTCTTTGGAATCAACTGCAGAGTATTCACTTATTTGTCTGCTTGGCAGTAAATCTTTTGAAGGCTGGGATGCAAGTTGCTTTGGTGGAGAAGTGTGTGTACTGTGGAGGAGAATATGGCACGAAGGGGTCTCTCAGGGAGGAGTCAATGTGGCACAAAGTTTAATACGGTCTGTAGCTTAATCTGAGGTTATTCTGTTGTGATAAGCCAAGAGCTGGCCTTTCTGGAACTAGCTTAGGATGGGGGCAAGGAAATTTGACTTATATTCTTTCATGTCTTTGGTCATTTCACAGCTTCTGTCCCTTCCCATGTCACACCATCTGGGCTTCCTCCTATCTATAGGAACAGAAAATAGGGAGTTAGGAATCCCCAGCTGGAGGTCCTCACCATGAGGACCACAGAAGAACTGGAGATAAGAGCTCTTATAAATCCTATCTGGAGGAGGTTTAGAGCAGGGTGTAGCATTCTGCATTTGCCAACTTTATGACAGGCAGAATTTAGCTGAATTTGTAGCCCTGTTAGAAAAAGATGTGTGGTTACAAGAAGAATTGGGCTTTCTGAGAAATATAGCTGCTTAATCTCAATGCCAATGATGCAGTATCTGACAAAATTGGGAAACTCATTTGGAAAGCTAACGAAAAAAGTCAACTTTTTAAAAATTATAAAAACCTGTTCATTCCTGTTCTTAGTATGAAAGGAAATTTTCAGTTACATAGGTTCTTCCCTATTAACTACAAAAAGATTGGGCAAATGAAATAAAAGGACCTCTAAGAAATGTATTTTATTTATTTATTTATTTATTTGGCACTGGGGATCAAACTCACAACCTCACACCTGCCAGGAAGGCGCTTAAGCTGCTGAGCCAAACTCCTGGGCCTAGTTTTTTGAGACAGGGTCACACTATGTAGTTCAGGCAGCCTTGTGCTCACATTGTAGCTCAAGCCAGGCTCGAACTCACAATGCTCCAACTACCTCAGCCTCTTGAGTGCTGGGATTAAAGGTGTGAGCCACCACACCCAGCTAATAAATATATTTTAACACAACTCACAACCTATTTTTTCTCTGACACTTTCATTTGATGTAAAACCTGAATTCAAATATCACCTCATGGCTATATAAACTTGAGCCTCAACCTTTCTGAAGTTTATTTTCCTCATCTGTAAAGTAGAAATAATAGTAGAAGCCTCATGAGGTTACAGTGAGGATTAAATGAGATAATGCATAAAATTATCACAGTGCCTGGCTCATGCATTCAATAAATATAGCCGTTTGCAGTTGTTATAGGTGAATCTGCCTCCTATTGTTCATCTGATAACCATACCCCATTTCCTTCTGGCAAGCCATCAGTCTCTCTTCAGTCCATGTGGTCCTAGTGACACTGCCTTGTTTCTAGCACCAGCAGTGAAATACATAACTTACGTTAAATCAATGAGAACATTCCATCCTGAGGCCACAGTAATTGATTCAAGAAAGGGGACCTACATCGAATAACCATATAACCTAGCAATTCCACTTCTAGGAATACACTCAAGGGAATTGGGAACCAATGTGTAAACAAAAACTTGTACATAAATATTCATAGCACATTATTCACAATAGCCAAAAGGTAGAAACAACCCCTTGAAATGTGGTTTATCTAAATAAGGAAACACTAGTTAGCTATAAAAAGAAATGAAGTACTGATTCATGCTACAACATGAAAACATATGGCAAGTGTAAAAAAAAATCATATGCCAAGTGAAAAAAGGTAGACCCAAAGACCATATGTTGTATGATTCCATTTATATGAAATAGCTAGGAGACAATCTATAGGGGCAAAAAGTAGATTAGTGGTTTGTCAAGGACTGAAGGGAAGGGGAAGGGGGAGTAACTGCTACTAGGTATAATGTTTCTCTTTGGGTGATGAAATGTTTTGGAATTAGAGAGTGGTGGTAGTGTATGACTTTGTGACTACACTAAAAACAACTGAATTGCATACTTTAAAAATTTAGTCATATGTGAATTATCTTAACTTAAAAAAGCCTAAACAACAACAAAAAGGAATAGGCACATGACTCAAGTAAACCAATGAGAACCAATAAGACTTGATCCTCTACCACTCTGAGAGGCTGAGGCAGGAAGATCAAAAATTTGAGCATGGACTGGGTAGCTTAGTGATTTAGTAAGACATTGTCTCAAAAAAAATAAAAAGGGGGCAGGTTGGGGACACCTGAGCTGAGGTTGCACTTCAGCTCATGGCAAAGGCTCTGAGGTCAGTCCCCAGTACTGGGAAAAAAACAAAAGCAATGATAACAAAAAACCTCAATCCCATCTTTGGAGTCACAAGAGGAACAGAGTAGTTTTCTTGCAGGATCCAACTTAAGTGAATACAAGATCTGGAGATGCTGTCCCATCTTGCTGTGTATAAAGCCCAAGACCAAATTACTAATCTAGCTGAAAGCAGAACCAAGTAGTAGATAGCTAAATCTGGTTATACGTTGGAGCTAGTAAGTTCTTATTCCAGTTTGCCTAGGACTTTCCTGGTGTTAGCACTGAAAGTCTAAATATTGGTCATCATCCTAGTTGGAGCTTGGAACAATTCACCTCTGCTTGAAGCTCAAGACTTTACCTCTGGACTTTTTCAAATACACAAACAAATAAATCGATTCTGTTTTGTTTTGTTTTGTTTTATTTTAGGCAGTGTCACAGGTTGGGTTCCCCAGAGGCAGGCACTGAGATGAACAAAGTTTAGGGTCCAGCCAGGCATGGTGGCTCAATAATCCCAGCACTTGGGAGGTTGAGGCAGGAGGAATACTGTGAGTTAGAGGCCATTGTGAACTACACAGTGAGTTCAAGATCAACCTGAATTATATAGCGAGAACTTGTCTCAAACAAAACAAAACAAAACAAAACAAAACAAAACAAAACAAGTACAATGTGAAACAAAGCCTAAAGTATTTACTATCTAACCCTCTGTAGGAAAAGTCTGCAATTTCATGTATTAAAACATCCATTTTGTTATACTTCATGATTCTCTGTGCATCGAAAACTCAGGAAGGGTTTGACTGAGCTATTCTGCTCTATGGAGTGTTGGCTGGGTCCTCTCAGGAAACTCAGCTGGAAGAAGAGCTGGTTTGCAGGACCCAAGAAGGCCTGGACAGGGGCAGATGGCTTCTAGGCTGGGCTCTGCCAGGCTCTGCAGGCCTCTCTCTCTTTGTATGCTGTCTTTCTGTTAGGGTGGTCTCGGTTATCATGGAGCGGTTAAGGACTCAGAAACCAAAGTGGAGGTGCTCAGAGGCTAAGCTTACATTTAGATAATGTCAGGTTTCCTATATTCCATTGGTTACAGGTCAGTCTAGATTCAGAGTGAGGGGAAAATCTAACTTGGTTTTCAGTAACCAGAAGGACAAAAAATTTGACTGTTTTCTTTTTTCCCTGAGACTCACTATATAGTTCAGGCTGGCTTACTATGGAGCCCTGGCTGGCCTCAAACCCATGGTAATCCTCCTGCCTTTGCCTCCCCAGTGCTGGAATTACAGGTATGCTTCGCAACACCCGGTTTTGACCCGATATTTTTAATCTACCTCTGTACTAAATCTGTTCACTAACCATTGTATCTCTGATAGCACAGCACCTGGCAGGTAAATTCAATAAATGTGTTAACAGATGCACTCTGATAGATGAAATCCAACCTATTTTAATATGTGAGTGTTAGCACTCAGTCACCTTATCTTTGACAAAGAAGCTGAACATATTCACTGGAAGAAAGATAGCCTCTTTAATAAATGGTGCTGGAAAAACTGGCTTTCCACATGCTGAGGACTAAAATTAGACTCATGTCTATCACCATGCACTGAACTAAATTCAAAATGGATCAAACATCTAATTATTAAAACAGAAACACTAAATCTACTGGAAGAAAAGGTAGGTAGAAATCTTGAAGAATAGGGGTACACAGAGAGTTCATGAACAAAATCCAAACTGCATGGAAAATACTTCAAATAAACAACTCGGATCTCATCTTATTAAAAAGTTTTTGCACATTGTTTTGGTTACTTTTCTCTCATTGTTAAGACAAAATACCTGAGCCAGGTGTGGTGGTGCTCACCTTTAATTCCAGCATTCGGGAGGCTGAGGTAGGTGGAGTGTTGTGAGTTCGAGGCTGGTTTGGGCTACAACGCGAGTGCAAGGCTGACCTGAGCTACATAGTGCGACCCTGCCTCAAAAAAACCAGGGCCAGGAGTTTGGCTCAATGGCTTAAGCGCCTGTCCGGCAGGTGCGAAGTTGTGAGTTTGATCCCTGGTACTGAAAAAAAAAAAAAAAAAAAAAAGACAAAATACCTGATGTCCCAAGTGAAGCAAGGAAAGATTTAGTTAGCTTACAGTTTTTGGAGGTTTCAGTCCATACTCAGCTGGCTCCAAGGCAGGGTGGCATGGCTGAGGGGCAGTCATTTATGGCAGCCACAGTGACAAGAGCAAAAGGGCCAAAGAGAGCATGCTTCCTTCCAACCCTTATATAGTATGCTGGGTCCCTGCCCCTGGGCAGATGCAGCACTCACACCATCAATCCCAGCGCTGGACAACGAACCAATCACAAATGCTAGACTCAGCCACCTCCATGACTGCATGAGGCTTGGGGGCCACCCAGACACAAACTATAACACATGTCAAAAGAAATCGCCAACAGAGTGAAAAGAAAACGCTTGAATTGGGAAAAAAATTTAGCTGACTGTGCCTCAGGAAAGGGCTTCTATCTTGAACATATAAAGAATTAAAAAAAAATCAGGCCCCCAAAATTCAAAGACCCTATCCAAAAATGGCCCTCTGGGATGAATACACACTTCTTAGGTGAAGAAATACAAAAGGCAGACAAATACATGAAAAAATGTTCAACATTATTGGTCATTTGAGAAATGCAATTAAAACAACACTGAGATTTCACCTCACTCCAGAAACATGGCTATCATCAAGAAATCAACTAATAACAAATGCTGGTGGGGCTGTGGGGAAAAAGGAACCCTTCTACACTGTTGGTGGGAGTATAGGCTGGTGCAACTCCTGTGGAAATCAATATGGAGATTCCTCAAAAACTAGGACTAGAGGTCCTATTTGACCCAGCTATTACCCTTCTAGGTATTTTCCCAGAAGAATTAAAAACATCATACCACAGCAATATATGGACACCTATGTTTATAGCAGCACAATTTGTAACAGCTGTTTCTTGGAAACACAAACACCCATCAACTGAGGAATGGATAAAAAAGATGTGGTATTTTTATACACTGGAGTACTACTCAGCTATAAAGAAAGATAAACTTCAGGCCTTTATAGGTAAATGGTTGTGTTTAGGGACTATACTTATAAGTGAAATAAATTAGACTCACATGTGCAAACATGGTATTGTCTCCCTAGTGTAAGAAACTGAAAGAGTAAATATTATCCAAAGGGTACAATAGATATTGTGAAAGGGAGAGAAGTTGCTCAAAGGGAAAGAACAACTGGGATGGGGAAAAAGAGAAAAGGAAGGGGGGTAAATAATATGCATATATATATAAATATATGCACACACATACACACACAAGACAGCTAAGATAATTGTGCTACTAATTCTTTTAGTTCATGGAGAAGAATACACTTCTCAGATGAAGAAATACAAATGACAAATAAATACATGAAATACGCTCAACATCACTGGTCATTCGAGAAATGCAAATTAAAACAACATTGAGATTCCATCCCACTCCAGAGAGAATGGCTGCCATTAAGAAATCAACTGATAACAAATGTTGGCGGGGCTGTGGGGAAAAAGAAACCCTTCTCCATTGTTGGTGGGAGTGTAGACTGGTGGGACCACTGTGGAAATCAGTATGGAGATTCCTCAAAAAACTAGGATTGGAAATCTCCTTCAATCCAGCTATTCTCCTTCTGGATATTTTCCCAGAAAAATTGCAAGTGTCATGTCACAGCGATATATGTGCACCCATGTTTATAGCAGCACAATTTGTGACAGCTAAATCTTGAAAACAACCAAAATTCCCATCAACCACAGAATGGATGAAAAAGATGTGGTATTCTTATACAATGGAATATTACTCAGCTATAAAAAAGATGAACTTGAGGCTTTTATAGGTAAATAGAGGCAACTCGAGACTATACTCAGAAGTGAAATAAATCAGACTCACATTGGTAAATATCATATTGTCTCCCTAGTGTAAAAAAATAAATAACAATTAAAAAAACTGAAAGAGTAATAAGATAAAAAATGTACAATAGATATTGTAATAAGGAAAGGGAAAGAAAGTACTCAAAATTAAAGAACAGCTGGGATAGGGGAAAGGAGAAATGGAAGAAAGGAAAAGATTATATGTTTGTAGATGTATACATATAACTGTGTGTATGTATAAGTATGCAAAATAGATAACTATAGTACTTATTCTCTGTTAGTTCATTAGAAAGAATAGTTTATCTTGTCATTGTTTGATTGTCTGATTTTTTTATGCCTAGATTTCATAACCTGAACAACTACTTCTAAGATAAGAATATGTAATATATTGACTAGTATTGATTTCTTACTGTTTTTTTGAAATTCTGTATTACTAAAAAAAAAGAAAAGAACAGAGCTTATACTGTTTGATCAATTTTTCATGCCTCTATCTGATAATCTGAGCAACTATTTCAAAGATAACAATATGCAATATAATAATGATTGTTAATTTCCTATCAGCTTATTATGAACTCCTATATCATTTTTTGTTTTGTTTTTATTATTTTGTCCTTTTTTATTCTCTTTAAAATAAAAAAATATGAGTATTACATATGGAGTTAAATCAAGACTGAGGTCTACTTGGATCCTCCAGGAGCACCCCAAACCACAGGTCGCATTTTGGGCTGCTATGTGCCCAGCACTGTGTTGTATTAGCACATTTAACCTTCAGTTTCCATTTGGGTTCATAAGGGCCAAAAAATACATATCTCAGAGAATTAAACAGCATAAGAAATGTAAGAAAGTTTTATAAATGGCAATGTTCTCTCCTTCTGGGGGGGTGGTGATTTGAACCCAGGGCTTCACACTGGTCTACATCCCCAACCCAACTCTTACCCTTTTTGAAGTAGCTTCTCTCTAAGTCACTAAGTTGCCCAGGCCAGGCTTGAACTTGCTAACCTCCTACTTCAGCCTCCTAGAGTGCTAGAATGGTGGGCATGTGCCACTACAACTGGTTGTGGTGCTCTATGTTCTATTTAATGATAGGTTATGGTTATTGTCATTGTTGCCTGGTGAGGGGAGCAAATAAGGTTCTATGTTCTGTGTTCTATTTAATGATAGGTTATGGTTATTGTCATTGTTGCCTGGGGAGGGGAGCGAATAAGGTCAAATCCCCTATATTAGAGAAAGGCCTCTCAACCTTACCCCACTTTCCAGCTCTTCCCCTGCATGTTCCTAGGAGCAGGTGTTAGGAGAATGAAGCAGGATTCCTGTGGCTCTACAATCAAGTCCCAGCCAGCTGAGAAAGATTTATTTCCCCACAGAGGCTCTAATGATGGTTCAATGGGACTCATAATTCCATAATGATCTTGGTGCCAGTACCTCCCACCCTGGGCATCTCTGCTCAGGCTGTGGGAAAAAGGGAAAGTATAATAGCTAAACAAATAAGAATGATTGGTTGATTGTGGACAGCCCCTTTTCACCTGAGTTGGCCTATTGTGTGTTCCAACATATGGAATGATATAGATGCTTCTGAGAAAAAAATACATTCAACTAGTCACTTAACCCAGCTCAGGAAATGTTCTATTCCTTTCTCTACAAAATCCTCCCAAATCTTCTGTCCCAGTGGCACTCCATATTCTGTCCTATGTGTCTCATTTGTTTCTAGTGGGAGAGTTTGTCCACACAAGTAATTCCTCTTCTTACAACATTTTCACAAAAGCTCTCAGACAGCCTGGTGTGATAATGTATAATGTGTATGCTGAGTTTATAGTTCTGAGAGTGAGATCATTACTTGGAATATTAAGTAAATATATAAAGCAGAATCTCCTGTGTGAACTTCTAAGTACCCATATGTATGATTTAACTTTGCTCAGTCTCTAGCATGATGTCTGCATAGGCAACAGGCATGGAAAAGAAGAATACAAATCACTATGAAATATTCAGCACTCATTATGTGTCAGATACTAAGTTGAATGTCATTTATCTGTCTATCTATCTGATTATCTGGGTTTTACTACGGAAAACAGATATAACACAAAATATACAAATGTAAAAGAAACTACATGATTGGTTTATAATGGTCAGCAGAGTTGGATGAGGAAGCGTGCAGAGGGTGTCTACAAGCTGGAGGCTGAAGGATTCAATCCAAGGTTTGGAGTTCACTGTAGTGTCCCATGCAAGTCCACACCAGCAGGCCGATGGGTCTGTGACAGAAGGCTGAAGAGTCTATGCTGGAAGTCTGAAGGATCCAAGGAAGAAGCCAAAGAGTCTGTGCTAGAAGCCAGGAGACGACGTCCAAACTGAAGATGAAGACCGGAGCTTCTCTGAAGAGCAGAATCTCATCTATGCTTCCTCCTTCCCTTTTATACCATCCAGGAGATGAGCCACCCTAGAGTGCGTCTTCTACGCCCTAGGGTGTAGGATTGCTAAACTGATTTAGTTAAGCTTCTAAATGTCTCAGGTTGACACAATCAACCACTACATCCACCCCTTGTCAACTTGACAATGAGACACATTTCTTTAAACCAGTCTCCAGATACAAAAACATGCATATAATTGCACCTAATATGTTATAACTATCCTGTGTACAAATGGAAATGCAAGGGGCCAGGGATATAGCAGTGGCATAGGCACCTGACTGGCAAGTGTGAGGTTGTAAGTTCGATCCCTGGTACCAAAAGCCAAAACCAAAAAGCATAACAGAACAAAACAAAACAACAACAATAACAAAAATGGAAATGCACTAATTCCCTCACCAGAATAGAATGTAAGTTTTTTTTTGGTTGATGTTTACTCTTATCATTTGATAACTTCAACATTATAACACAGATTTAACAATCCTCAAGAACCAGCATTAAATTTATCAAACTTATATTACATTAGAACCATATTTGGAGAGAAATAGTAATTATAATCCTCTTTTCTGTAGCTGATCATGAGGTTGTAGCTGGTATTTAGAACTACCTTCTTCCACTACCTATTCTGTATTCCCTTGGCCTTCAGCAAGCACCTCAGCAGATCTCGGTTCTTTCCCCGGTGGAGTGACCCATACCTTCATTCCTGAAGGTTCTGGACCACTTGTCATTCTGCCTGGATTAGGTCATTGTAATTTCACATTGACTTTAATAACGGGGCATGGTAGTGCTAAAAAGTGACCTAAGGGACCTCCTGTACTCCACATATATTCTTCCTTTCCTCCATAGTGGAGTAGTAGTCCAATTCCCCTTGATAGTCTGGGTCAATCACACCTGACTACACTGTGACTCTCTTTTAGCTTGTTTCCTCAGTGGCATGAGGAGATCAAAAGGACAAGGGGGAAGTCTTAGATTCCAGTTTGATGGTACTATCATTGTGCTTCCTGGTACAAGCCTTCCTCCCTCTGGAACTAACACTTCTAAGCCAGCAGAACATAAGATCATGGGGACAGGAAGCAAAAATTTTGCTAGTGGATCACTAGGGGTAATGGTGAGTGGTACCATTCCAACTTCCACTCCTTGATTCCTGGACCCATGAATCCTAGTTATGGGAGACACAGAGTCATAAAGTGGATGCTGATTCAAAGCATATATAGCCTTTTGAAGTACCTTACCCCAGCCCTACAAGCTATTACCACCTAGATGGTGTTGTAACTGTGTCTTTAAAAGATTATTCCACCTTTTTATCAATCCAGCTGCTTCTGGATGGTGAGGAACATGGTAGGACCAGTGAATTCCATGAGCATGAGCCCATTGCCACACTTCTTTAGCTGTAAAATGTGTTCCTAGGTCAGAGGCAATGTTATGTGGAATTCCATGACAGTGGATAAGGCATTCAGTGAATCCACAGATGGTAGTTTTTTTTTTTTTTTTTTTTTTTTCCGGCACCAGGGATTGAACTCACAACCTCGCACCTACCAGGGCAGGCACTTAAGCCACTGAGCCAAACTCCCAGCCCTGGTTTTTTGAGGCAGGGTCGCACTGTGTAGCTCAGGCCAGCCTTGCGCTCACGTTGTAGCCCAAGCCGGCCTCGAACTCACAACACTCCTCCTACCTCAGCCTCTCGAGTGCTGGGATTAAAGGCGTGCACCACCATGCCCGGCTACAGATGGTAGTTTTGGCAGAAGTGTTACATGCATCAAAGGCAAGTCCATATCCAGAATACATATCTATGCCAGTGAGGACAAAGTGCAGTCCCTTCCATGATGGAAGTGGTCCAATATATATAATCAACCTGCCACCAGTTTGCAGGTTGAGCTCCCCAGGAAATGGTGCCATATCACTGTTGGTCTCTGCTGCTGGCATATTAGGCATTCAGCAATGGCTGTAGCCAGATCAGCCTTGGTGAGTGGGAGTCCATGTTGCTGAGCCTATGCATAACCTCCATCCCTGCTATCACAGCGACTCCGTTCATGGGACCATTAGGTAATGACAGGGCTAAAGAAGGAGGTTGGACACAAGCCACAGAACGAGTCATCTTACCCACTTGATTATTCTAGTTCTCTTCTGCTGATGTTATATTTTGGTGAGTGTTTAAATGGGAAACAAATATTTTTACATCATTTGCCCATATGGAGAGGTCTCTCTACCTACCTCTTCCCCAAATATCTTTTTTACCGATTTTTCCAATTATGTTCTTTCCAAGTTCCTGACCATCCAGCCAGACCATTGGCTACAGCTCGTGAATCAGTATACAGTTGCACATCTGGCCATTTCTTCTTCCAGGCAAAATGTACTATCAAGTGCACTGCCCGAAGTTCTGCTCACTGTGACGATTTCCCTTTACCACTGTCCTCTAGGGATATCCCAGAAAGGGGCTGTAATGATGCAGCTGTCCACTTGCAAGTGGTACCTGCATAACATGTACAGCCATCCATAAACCAGGTCCTACCCTTCTCTTCCTCTGACAGCTGATCATATGGTACACCCCACAAGGCCATAAGTACATGCTGGGAAACAGAAGGCAACATAGCAGGCACAGAAGCCATAGGTATCTGGGTGACTTCCTCATGTAATTTACTTGTACCCTCTGGACCTGCCCTGGCTCAATCATGAATCTACCCCTTCCATTTAATGATAGACTGCTGCTGTGTGTGTCCAACCTTATGACTCGGTGGAGTAGGCTATGATAGGCAACTCAGGTTGCATTGTGACCTGGTGTCCCATAGTCAAGCATTCAGTTTCCACTAAGGCCCAGGAGCAGGTTAAGAGCTGTTTTTCAAAGGAAGAGTAGTTGTCTGCAGATGATGGCAGAGCCTCACTCCAAAATCCTAAAGGCCTCTGCTGTAATTCACATATAGGGGCCTGCCAGATACTCTAAATAGCATCTTTACTTGTCACCAACACTTCAAGTACCATTGGATCTGCTGGATCATATGTCCCCAGTGGAAGAGCAGCCTGCACAGCAGCCTTGATGTATTTCAGAGCCTTTTCCTGTTCTGAACCCCACTCACAATTAGCAGCTTTCTGAGTCACTTGGTAAATGGGCCAGAGTAAGACACTTTAGTGAGGCATGTGTTGCCTCCAAAATCTAAATAGGTCCACTAGGCTTTGTGTCTCCTTTATAGTCATTGGGGAAACCAGCTGCAACAACTTATATTTTACCTTAGAAGGATTATCTCTTCATGCCCCACACCACTGGACTCCTAGAAATTTCACTGTGGTAGAAGGGCCTTGAATTTTTGTTGGATTTATTTCCCATCCTCTGGCTCTCAAATGCCTCACTAACAAATCCAGAGTGGTTGCTAACTGCTGCTCACTAGGTCCAATCAGCATAACATCATCTATGTAATGGACCAGTGTGATAGAATGTGGAAGAGAAAAACACTCAAGATCCCTTCTAACTAAATTGTGACGTAGGACTGGCGAGTTAATATAGTCCTGAGGTAAGACAGTGAAGGTATATTGCTGGCTTTGCCAGCTGAAAGCAAATTGTTTCTGATGGTCCTTATGGATAGGTATGGAGAAAAAGGCATTTGCTAAATCAATAGCTGCATGCCAAATACCAGGAGATGTGTTAATCAGCTCAAGCAAGGAAACCACATCTGGTACAGCAGCTGCAATTGAAATCACCACCTGATTCAGTTTACGGTAATCTGCTGTCATTCTCTAAGACCCATCTGTCTCCTGCACAGGCCAAATGGGGGAATTAAATGAAGATGTGGTAGGGACCACCAGCCCCACCCTTCAAGCCCTTGATGGTGGCACTAATCTCTGGAATCACGCCAGGAATGCAATACCACCTTTGGTTTACTATTTTACCAGGCAAAGGCAACTCTAATAGCTTCCATTTTGCCTTTCCAACCATAATAGCCCTCACATTATGGGTTAGGGAACCAATGTGAGGATTCTGTCAGGTACTAAGTATATCAATCCCAATTATACATTCTGGAACAGGGGAAATGACTATAGGATGAATCTGAGGACCTATTGGACTCACTGTGAATTGAACCTTTGCTAAAACTCCATTGATCACCTGACTTCTGTATGCCCCTGCTCTTACTGGAGGGCCACAATGATGTTTTGGATGCCCTGGAATCAGCGTTAGTTCAGAACCAGTGTCCAGTAGACCCTGAAATGTCTGATCATTCCTCTTTCCCCAATGTGCAATCACTCAGGTCCTTTTGGTTCTTAGGTCCTTTTGGGGAAAGATGCGATAAGGGCTGACTGCATAAATATTTGGTGCATCAGGATCCATCCCCAAGGGGACCTGGCCTCCCTGTCATTCAAGGGGTCCTGGGTCTGCAAAGTGGCTCAAATCTGGAAACTGGCTGAGGAGCTGTGACTCCCTGTTACCAATTTGAAGTAAGTTTCTGTTCATTTGTCCTTAAATTTTTTTGATTATATAAATGTAGTAAACATTTCATAGGCTTTTCTATGTATTTCACTTCTGGGAACACCATGGCTAATCAGCCAACACCATAGGTCTGAACGTGTCAGATTATTCTGGTTGTTGTTCCCCTTCTGCTGTCCATTACATTAAGTATGTAGACCCTGCCTGTGGTGATGAAGTGCTGCCACTTGACCTCTGCCACCCTGGGATCCAATCAAGCCCATCGCCTTTAAATTTCCTAATTGAGTAACTGTGGTCCTCAGTGTAAGGTCTGGCATACAGAGAAGAGCAATGATAGAACTCTTCAGGGATGCTGGTGCTCCCCTCACAAATCTGTTTCTCAAGGTGTTGGTGAAGGGGAACATTTTCTGGATCATATCAATATGGAGGATTATGTTTAACATGATAGATCCCCTCCAGCGTTCCCATTTCCCTAAGCCTCTGAATCCCCTCATCGATAGTAAACCATGGAATATCAGGCATCTCTAACTCATTCACAGTGGGCCATCTTTTCATCCATACTTCTGCCAACCAGCCAAATGAACTGTTAACACCTTTCTTTACTCCATGAGCTGCGACATTAAATTCAGAATCCCTACTTAATGGGCCCATTTCAACAAACTCAGCCTGATTCAGATGTATGTTTTTGCTGCCATTATCCCACACTTGTAAAACCCATACTCATGCTTGTTCACTAGGCCTCTGCTTATAAAAGTTAGAAAACTCGAGAAGTTCTTTGGGAGTATAGCAGACCTCCTTATGGGTCACACTATGCATCTCACCTTTAGGAGCCTTCTGTGATTTGAGCCTGGTTATGGACCCAGGGACAAAAATGGGTGGTGAGTGTGGGTCCTGAGGAGGTTCAGCATTATCCTGCTTAGCCAACACAGGATTAGCTTCCCCAGGCATACCAGGAGACTCCAGCGCTGCAGAGGGTAGAGGCGGTGATGCCTCTGCCACTGTGGGTGGGGAAATCTCTTTCTCTGGCAAAATTTCGTTAACATCTAGAAACTCAATATCCACCACTTCCTCAGGATACTCCCACATGTCTCCATCCCAACTTATGGGATCCCATTTTTTCCAATCAGTGCCCTCATCTTTGCCTCAGATACCCTTTGAGGCTGAGCATTAAATTTACCTTATAGTTCAGCCAATTGAATTATGAGGGATTGTGTTTGAATTTCTGCAATCTCAGCCTTGTGGCTAAAAGAGATTTTCACCCAGGACACACTTAGAAACTTTTAAATTTCTTATCTGTGTCTGGAGATGGGAATTTTCCTTCACTATTTTGTCCACAGAGGCTAAGAGGAACCATCCAGCATCATTATATTTCCTACTCTGCCAAAGGTATTTAAAATTTTCACATAGAAAGTTACTAAATTCCTGACATCTCACAAGTGGTGAATTAGGATAATCAAATGGATCTATGCAGCATATTAGTTTAAACAGTTCATGCCAAGGATTATCAGTGTACCCCACAGAAGTAGAAGGGGAGACTGTGGTGTCTCTAGGTCTCACCAAATTGCAGCGCCAACTCCAGGAACCCCTAACACCATTAAACAATGCCATTATTATAATTCTGTTTCTCTAGGGCCACTCCCGGTACCAAAATCTGTATTAGTCAGGGTTTCACTAGAGAAAACAGATATAACACAAAATATACAAATGTAAAAGAAACTACATGATTGGTTTATGATGGTCAGCCAGAGTTGGATGAGGAAGCGTGCAGAGGGTGTCTACAAGCTGGAGGCTGAAGGATTCAATCCAAGGTTTGGAGTTCACTGCAGTGTCCCATGCAAGTCCACACCAGCAGGCCGATGGGTCTGTGACAGAAGGCTGAAGAGTCTATGCTGGAAGTCTGAAGGATCCAAGGAAGAAGCCAGAGTCTGTGCTAGAAGCCAGGAGACGACGTCCAAACTGAAGATGAAGACCAGAGCTTCTCTGAAGAGCAGAATCTCATCTATGCTTCCTCCTTCCCTTTTATGCCATCCAGGAGATGAGCCACCCTAGGGTGGGTCTTCTACGCCTTAGGGTGTAGAATTACTAAACTGATTTAGTTAAACTTGTAAATGTCTCAAATTGACACAATCAATCAACCACTATAAGATACGATTTTATTACTATTTTTTCTTTTTGATACAGAGTCTTGCTATGCTATCTATGTAGGTTAAACTCTTAGGCTGAAAGGATCCTCTCATCTCAGCCTCCTGAGTAGCTGGGGCTACAGATATGTACCACTGTGCCCATCTGTATTATCTCATTTAATCTCTATAATAATAGTTGAGATAGGTAAGCACTAATACTATCTCCATTTTACAGATACAGAAACTGTGGAAATTATAGGGAGACTGCTTACAGCTTGAATGTCCCCCTGGAACTCATGGTTAAACTGGTTTTTAAAAAAATTTTTTATTTTTTTAAATTTTGAGACAGGGTCTCGCTATACTGTTAGGATTGAGCTCGCTTTGTAGCCCAGGCTGGTTTTGAACTTGCAGTGATCCTCCTGCCTCAGCCTCCTGCATGCTGGGATTACAAGTGTGTGCCACCACACCCAGTGATGGTGAAATTTTTATTTTTATTGCTGTACATAATGGCTACATTAATTGTGGGAAGTTGGTACATGTGCATAGTACTCCTTAATTCTTTTTACAATTTCTTTCCCTCTCCTTTCCCCTCCCCTCCATCTCTTGGTCCCCTTCTCATTTGCAAAAGATCACATTGAAATGTAACTGCCAGTGTAAAAGTACTAAGGGATAAGGTCTAAGGAAGGGATTAGGTCCTGGGGACTCCACCTTTATGAATGGATTGATGCCATTATTGAGGGGATGGGGTAGTTATGTGAGAAAGAGTTGTTATAAAAGGAGTTCAGCTCCTCCTATATTGAACTTATTCACTTGCCCTTCCTTCATGGGATGATGTAGCCAGAAGGCCCTCATCAGCTGTGGCCCCTTGATCTTGGATTGCCCAGCCTCTAGAACTGGGAGCTAAATTTCTGTTTATTATAAATTACCCAACCTATATGGAAACATATTTATACATTTCAGGATGAAAACAAACACCCCAAATTACCCACTTGGTGGTATTCTGTTAGAGCGGAAAATGGAGTAAGAGGCCATGCAGCTACAAAGAAAGGCCACTTGTCAGCGTCTGTCTGACAGCACCAGCCAAGGTTCCATCCAACAGCCAGTGTCACCTGCCAAGCATATGAGCAAGTATCTAACCTTAGTCAAGCCATCCCATCTGACAGTGCATAGAGCAGAGTTGATACTTCCCTGCCAAGTTCTGCCCAAACTGCTGAATAAATTATTGTTGTTTTAAGCTACCAAGTTTGGGGATGCTTTGTTATACAGTAGGGAATAACCAGAAAAGGGCCATAGCTGCGTGTGACCTAAGTCTGTGTGTCTTCCTGTTATTCCATGCCTTTGTGGGTGCCTGTTGGAAGTGCAGTTTGTCAGTTGTCTGTGTACACGAATGAGTGTGTGGGTAAGGTGTTTCTGGAGATAGAATTGTGGTTCTTGGACTTTGCTTTGGCCCCAGTGGGATGCTGTTTAGTAACAACACTTTGAAATCGTGTCTGTCTTCTGGGTATCTTCTTTTGAAAGTTTTTCCTTTGAACCAGAAAGGCATATATAGCTGAGAGCTAATGCAGGTTGAATTTACTGACCTTCTGTTCCAAACCCCTCGGAGCTGCCAAGGCCTTCCAGCAGGTGGGAGGCTGCCATCCAGAGGACTCACATCCCTTTCAGGAGGGCTGAAAATGCTGCTTTTTCCCTTTTACTTTTTTGGTTCAGAAATGAACCAGAGACGAAGGCAAACACAATCACTGGCGTCCTTGAAGTCTCATAAGGCAGAGACACCTAGAATTTTTGCTTATCACCAATGATAATGCTGCTGACATGGGCTCCAGTGTGCTTGAGTCCCAGGGGAGAGGTCATCTGCTTTCTGCACTGACTTGGCAACTGTAGCCCACCCCATCTGACTACAGCCCAGGCAGTGGAGGACTCTGGCTCAGAAGTTGAGAACTTCTTCTTGGTCTCCTCTGGAATGGCCCTTAGCTTCCTGCTCCTTCCATGTTGGCTGTTCAATTTAGCTTTTCTGGAAACACTCCTGTCCTTGCACTGTCTCTCAGGACCTCTAAAGTACTGTAAATACAGTTGTCCAACAGAGCTTTCTGCAATGATAGAAATGTTCTATAATTATTGCTGCCCAATATGGCAGCCAATAGCTGTATGTGGCTAATGTCTAGTATATTGGATAGTTCTGAAGAGTTCAGAGAGAAAAATTTTGTTTTTCTGTGAAGATGAGACAATCTTCCCCATCTGCTTTACAGGGGTACCTGAAGCAAACAGTTGATGAAATGTGAGGGGCCTTTACAAAAGGGACTTTGAAAGGCAGTAGTGTGAACTAAGTGGGCTTATTCATAGGGCTATTTATTAATATTTCTATAAAATGTCACTTGCGTGACTGTCTTAATAGTTGATGTTTTGAAATCTCTCATTTTACTCTGAGCTCTTGGAGGGCAAGACTCCAGCAGGACTGTTTCACAGTTTCTTTTCTACAGCTAAGGGATGCATGTTCCAGTGAATGACACATCTTGAGTCCTGGCAGGAGGGTTTGAGGTACACAGTGAGAGCTGGGTGGGAAGAGAAGAGGAGGCAGGACAATACTGGTGGGACAGATAGCTAGGGCTCCTGCTCCCCACTTGAGATTCTAGGCCTATTCAGAGAGATAAGGAAGCCAGTTCCTGATGCTGGGAATGTATCCACACAACAGGGTGTCCAGCTTGTGGGAGATTGAGAACGGCTGATCAGAGGAAAAACGATTGGCTCAACACATTCTGCTTATTGAGGGAGGCCAAAATGATCATATAAATCTCTGCCTAGCAGGGCTCTGGGGTGGGTACTGTGGCTCCTTTTGGTTTGACTGATGGTGGCTGGCTTGAAGATTATTCCTTAGGCTCTCTATCCTCCAAGGATTTTGCTTTTCTGAGGAGTGGAAGAGGAAATCTAGAAGTCATCTATTAGAGCTGTCAGGGAGAGAGAGTTTTCATTGCTTAGTTATTTCAAAGAAAAATTTAAACAGTTTTGCTCAATTCCAGGAGTAATACAGGAAAACAGAGACTCTTTCCACATACTCTGCTCCTTGGGTTTCAAACATCTCACCTTACATTGCTTGAGACCATTGTCTACTTAGTACAAAACTTGCACACTGTATCTGAGGAGTCTTGAGCTCAGAGCTATACCTTAGCCAAGGGACTGCTATTAAAAATACCTCAGTCTGGGTAATTTATAAACAACAGAGCTGGGCGTGGTGGCACATGCCTATAATCCCAGCACTCTGGGAGGCTGAGATAGAAGCATGCCACCTCTAAGCCCCAGTTTGGACAATTTAGTGACTTAGAGCCAGACTCTGTTCAAAAAAAAGGAAGAAGAAAGGAAGGAAGGAAGGAAGAGAAAGACAAACAGACAGGCTGGGATATAGCTCAGTGTGATGATCCCGGGTTCAACCCCCAGGAACTCCGCTACAAAGCTGTGTGTGGTGGCACACAGATGTAATTCCAGCACTCAGGAGGTTGAGGCAAGAGGATCATCATGATCTTGAGGTTGTCCTGGGCTATATAGTGAGTTCAAGGCCAGCCTGAACTACATAACAAGACCCTGTCTGAAAAAACTAAATCAACCAACCAATCAACCACACAAAACAAAAAACAAAAAACAAACAAAACAAAACAAGCCCCCCAAAAAAACTCCAGAAATTCACTGCTCACAATTCTAGAAGCTGTAAAGTTCAAGATTAAAGTACCAGTAGATTTAGTATCTGGTGAGTGCTTGTTCTCTGTGTTGTTGACAAGATTTACAAGGGAAAAGATTAAATATAGGACACATAATTTATAGGATTATTTTATAATAGTCACCCAAAAAGTCAAATGCAGAAGAGTGCAGGGTATCTGTCCACATACCAGAGGCCCAAAGAATTCAGCTGAGGGCCTGGATCCCATGGCAATGTCCTGCAGGAGTCCAGTTAAAGTCCTAGAGCCCATGGCAATGCCCCCTACGAGTCTAACTGGAGGTCCAGAGCCCACAACAATGACTCATGCAAGTCTGTTTCAAGGATCTGCTCTGGGAAGGCCCAAAGGTCAGTGGTGGAAGCTAGAAAGTCTGAGCCAGTTGGGTGAAGGATCTGCAGTGGAACCAGGAAGTGACATTCAAGGTAAGGACCCTGGCAGAGAACAGCAGCCATCCTCAGCGACAGCAAGGACCTGAGATCCTCTGATGATAAGAACTGAGTTCATATCAGGAAAATTAGCATGACAAGCTTCTCCAGAAGAATCAATAGCACACTATCTTCCCCTCTAGTTCTTTTTTGGGCTGTTGGCAACAATCCTCAGGTGGGCCTTCCACACCCAGCACCACGCTGATTCAGTTCAGCTGGGTGTTCCAAGTTGACCATAGTTAATACACCACACTCTGCTTCAAAAATAGTGCCTTATTGCTATGGCTTCTTATGGCAAAAGGGGCAAGGGATCTTCCTTCAACTTCTTTTAGAAATAACGAATTCCATTCCCCAGAGGTACCTTTCTTTTTTATTATTTTTTTATTTACTTGAGATGGATCTCCCTATGTAGTTCAGGCTGACTTTAACTCACTATGGAGCCCTTGGCCTCGAACTTGAGGTGATCCTACGTTAGCCTCCTGAGTATTGGGATTACAGCCATGCACTACCACACCCAACTTGACTCCACTCTTAATACTATCACCTAAGGCATTAGGTTCCAAAGTACAAATTTTAGGGGGAGACCAATATTCAGACCATAGCAGAGATTTTCAAGGTTTAGGGCCTGGGGGCATAGATTATGTCTTTCCCAAATACCTGAGAGGTTTAGATCTGTGTAAAGGAAGAAACCAGGCTCTTTTGAGTTCTGGTGGCTCAGTGTCCACTCTGATATCCCCTTAGTGCAAGCAGTCATTTAATTAATTCTAAATTTTGAACATAGTCTAATTTTAAGTATATTATTCCTTTCTTCTTCTTTTTTTTTTGAGACAGGGTCTCACTACATAGTTCAGACTGAACTTGAACTCACTAAGTAGCCTAGCTTGGTTTCCAACTCAGGCAATTCTCCTGCCTCAGCCTCCTTAGTGCTGTGATTACAGATGTGCGCCACCATGCCTGGCTCCAAAGATGTTATGCTGACAGCACTATTTATTTGTTTGTTTTTGTGGTACTGGGGGTTGAACCCAGAGCCTTGATATTAAGCTATCTTCTTAGGCCTTTAATTTTTTTTGAGACAAGGTTTCAAGTTGCTAAATTGCTCAGGATGGGCTCAAATTTTTGACACTCCTACCTCAGTCTCCTAGAGTTCTGGGATTATAGACATGTGCTACCGTGCCTGACTTTAAAGAACTTTATTAATTTTTTTATAATGTGTGTCAGGCTTGATTGTAATTTATATGCTCATTCTGTAACCTACTACTCATACTATAGATATTCGTTCAACATTACTTATCCACATGATAGCCCCTGACTTATATTGGTTTGAGTTTTTTGATTTTATGATATAAAAGTGCAATTCAGTAGGATCTTTACTTTGAATTTAGATCTTTTCCCAGGCTAGCAAAATGCAGTAAGACACTCCTTTGAGATGGTGGACAATGTCAGCCAGCAACAGCTCCCAGTCAGTCATGCAATCAGGAGGATAAACAGTCAATACTTTAAGTGTTTGTGGTTTTTTTTTTTTTTTTGGTATGGCAGGTGTATTAAATGCGCTTTTGATTGACAGTATTTTCAATTAGAAAGTTTATTGGGATGTAACCTCATTGTGAGTCAGGGGCTGTACTAGACAGTTACACATGCTAGAATGATTCCTGGGCCAAGTTTTCCTCATTGGTCTCCTAAGTGTGCCTTGGGAAAGTGAGCTGTTCCCTGTCCTTTCCTACTCTGTGCCCCGAGAAGTGTTTTGCATAGACCTTTCTCATAAACTGGCACTACCCATGCAACTGTTGCCAGGAGCTTGTTCTTTCTCTCCAGGCTACTAACTGAGGTTTGTCCAGTGGTTGTGAAGTCAATTTCCTACCTGCTGGAAAGAAATACAATCAAGAGGGTAAACTGACTGCTGGAAGCTCACAAGGTGTATGATAAAGAGAAAAAACTCCACAGATTAATTGTTGGCTCTTGGGGGGAATGCGTGGCATCTGGGGACACTGCTTGTTTGGATTATCCTTTTGTCCACTCTGGAGGCTGCGAGTGACAATAGGCAGGATTTGAGGGCAGCACAGAGTACCCTATTTTCCACATCAGATTCAGGACATCTAGGTAAGGGGAAGGTCTAACTGGCAGTATGGTGGAAAGAGAACAAGACTTGGGAGGCAATCAAATCAAGTTTGAAATGCCAGCTATACCATTCTCTGACTGCATGTTCCTGTCTAAATTCTTTAACTTCTTTGAGCCTCAGTCTCTCCATTTATGAGAGAGGATGGCAGAAATTATGAGAAGTAAATGTATGTAAAGTACTTAACACATGACATTTAGTGGCAGAGCGGAATTAGAACTTCAGGAGACGTTATTTTTTTAAGTAACTGACTTTCAAAATTTTTCACCATCTACAATTACGTAAAGCGAGTGACTTACAGTTGGTTTGTTTTGCATGAATTTTCAAAGGACTATTTATTATTTGAGATTCGGTTTCTGCCACAAACTGAGTCATAACAGCTTGATTTAGTTTAATCTTCCACCCACTCTGATTTTCTTTCCGAGGCTCCTTCCGCTAGAAAGAAATTAAGTTGACAAGAAAAAACTTCTAAGTTCTAGTTTGGAAGCAAAACCAGGCCTGTGGCTATCACTTACACACGCGTCTCACTCCGGGAAAAGGACACACACAAACAACTGCGGAAAGTGTGTGAAGATCCAGGACTAGGAGAGCTAGTGGGCGGGGCTTAACACAGATGAGGGAGGCGGGTCACCCTCTCGTCGGGGTAGCAAGGCGGCCGCCTGCAGTCCTGACCGGATACAATTGGGCGAGGCTGTGAGTGACGTAATAACCATGCGTTCACGGTTCTGACGGTCGCTGGCGCGTTTGCGCACCGGAGCTGGTTGTCGTTGTGGCCGCGTGGAATTGTGGGGGTTGTGTCTTCCCCTCGGCTGTATTGCGGGAAGCCGAAGGTAGGGGCGGTGAGGGCCGCCCGGCCCTGGAGCTGGGCGGGGGTATGAGGGAGCTGCGCTGGCCTCCTCCCTTCAGCGACCTCGGCGCCTTCCCTGCAGTGTTCTGGGGTCCCAACATATTCCGCTGTACTGTCTCCACAGCGAGACGCCCACTCAAGTGGCCCCTAGGTTGTCAGTCCGAGGGTCGCGTTCTCTGCCCATCCCCGTCAAAACGTCTTCAGTAATCCTTTCAACCCGCCAGATGCGGCACTGGGAGTCCGAGACTGGCTGTTGTATCCTCTTAGTCTGTCTTCGGCTGTTACAGTTTCCGTACCTATTCCCTTTCTGTTTTCCCTATCTTGTGCAAAGGAGTGGATTCGGTTTTTATCTCCGAGACTCCTTCAGTGTTGATATTTTGGTTCTTGGACGAGGCTTCTGATTCCTCATCATATAAAATTGCGCCCTACTCTCCCATTGTGCGTTTACCATTGTCCTGGCAGATGGAAGACTTGGCCCTAGCGTAGACGTTATGGGCTTCTGTGTGTCTCCAGTCGCCTAGGGAATTTGTGCGTATTCCTGGGCTTTATCCTCCAGGAATTTCTGATAAGGTGGTGCATGGGCACGTGCAGCCCCCAGCCCAGGTGGTTCACATTCAGGTGATTCTGGAATCCTTGATTTTAAGAATCTGCTTCAAAAGACAGGAAAGAATGACTTGACACGAGCCCTTGAAATGAGTCACCATTGGAAAGGCCAGGAATTAGGAAATACCCAACATCCTAGAAACCTGTGGGACCTTTGGACTGTAGGAGCTAAAGGACTGTTTAATGCTTCTTAAAAAAGAGAGAGAACCTTTATGTGTATATATGAAATCAGTTTTCTAATAAACATTTTTAAATACCTGGTTTCGATCAGCCTAGTGGGCTTTCCCACCTCAGTGAAACAAAGTAAAAATTCCCTGCAAATTGCTTTGAGGGATTGAAAGGGTTGGATTAACCCAGGCTAGATAGGTTAAAACACATCCTCCATGTTTACCAAGAGAAGAAACTGATGTTTACAAACACTGACAATGTTTGTTTTGACAGCATGAAAGATTTTTGGTGTGAAGTTTTTGTTGTTGTTCTCACGGTATCCCAAGCTTTTCTGAAAAGTAGAGCCAGATTTGGGGATTGGATGAAATTTTTTTTTTTTTTTTTTTTT
>RJWM01012246.1:0-57042 GCA_004363535.1 Dasyprocta punctata | reverse complement strand
GTCTTTAAGAATAATCAAATCAAGCCAGGTGTGGTGGCACATGCCTTTAATCCCAGTACTCAGGAGGCTGAGGCAGGAAGATAGTTGTGAGTTTGAGACCAACCTGGGTTACAAAGTGAGTTCAAGGTCAACCTGAACTGCATAGTGAGACCCTATCTCAAAAATAGGGCCAGGGATTTAGCTCAGTGGCATAAGTGCCCACCTGGCAGTTGCGAGGTTGTGAGTTTGATCCCCGGTACCAAAAAAAAAAAAAAAAAAAGAAATAATCAAATCAGTTCAGGCCGCAGGGAGAACAACCAGACACCAGCCCCTTCCTGTTAGTGGGTGTCTTTTGCAGGCCACGGGGAGGAGAACAAGAAGCCAGCCACTACCTGTGAGTGGGTGCCATTCATGGGCCACAGGGATGACAACCAGATGCCAGCCCTTCCTGGCATGGGCTGGGAGACAAGAAGAGCCAAGTTTCCCCTCAAACTCCTGTAAGCAGCTGGCTGATCCAGAGAAACACAGGCTGAGATGACAGCTATTGAAGTAAAGTACAGTTTAATGCTTATAGTGTTTAGTGTTCCATTGATTTTGCAGGCCTAAAGCTGGTAACCTGATCATCTGTTTAGAGGATAACAATATGCAATACAGCATCCATGGAGGATTTCCTTCTGAAGGTCGTAGCCATTGTTAATTCCCTATTATTTTGTTTCAAAGTCCTGTATCATTTTCATTGTTTTGTTTGGCTTGGTATTAGTCTGTTTTGTCTTGTTTTATTTTATTATATCTGATGGCATGGGCAGCTATTTCAAAGGTAACAACATGTATTATGGTAGCTATTTTGATTTACTATTATCTTGTTTTGAAATCCTGTACTGAGTTCATTGTTTTGTTTTTATTGGTTCTATTCTGTTTTGTTTGATTTTCCTATGTCTGATGGTATGGGCAGCTATTTTGAAGACAATAAGAGGCATTTTGGTGGTCATTGTTGATTTCCTGTAATCTTGTTTTGAAATTCTGTGTCACTTACACTGCTTTGTTTTGATGGGCTTTATTTTGTTTTGTTTTGCTTGGTTTTATTCTCTTTAAAATAAAGAAGTTATAATAAAATAAAATAAAATGTACCAATAAAAATAAAGTAAATAACTGGAAGAATAATCAAATCAGCCGGGCATGGTGGTGCATGCCTATAATCCCAGCACATGGGAGGCTGAGGCAAGAGGATTACCATGAGTTCAAGGCCAGCCTGGGCTACATATAAGCAAGTTCAAGTTCAAGACAAGCCTGCACTACATAACAAGACCCTGTCTTAAAAAAAAAAATCAAATAATATTTTACCAGTGCCTCTCATAAATGATCTAAAAAGGCAGAGGGTTTCTCATTTTCCTCTTGCTGAATACTCAACAATTTAAAATAATTGAAGAACTTAGTTCTTATCCTTCTCAGACCTTCAAGAATACACATCTGGAGATGACTTCTATTCCAATCTCCCATCTGGTCGCTAGGCCAATAGGGGTCTTGGATAGGGTTTGCTTGAGCTCTGGTGGGAACTGGTTGTTCCCCTGGCTGCCTATCTTCTGGTATCCTAAAATTAACAGTAAGATATTTATCCCCAAATGCAATAGCAGGTTGTAATGTTACTGATCTCTCATCAGAAGTCTATGTTTGACCCCTGATTGACGTGTTTTGAAATTTTGTTGTAGTTTTCTTCTTCTTCTTCTTTCTTTGTTTTTATCCTCAAAATAAAGTGGATTTGGAAAAATTTTTTTAAAGTCATTGTTTGAGGGGGCCAGGGATATAGCTCAGTGATGCAGCACCTGCCTGGCAAGTGTGAGGTGCTGAGTTCAATTCCCAGTACCCACAAAAAAAGAAGAAGGAGGAGGAGGAAGACGAGGAGAGGGAGAGGAAGAGGAGGAGGAAGAGAAGTCAGTGTTTAACATTATGTATTTCCAGTCTAGTTCATAGGTCTGAGTGAGTCCTCTAAGGACCTCAGTATCCTTATCAAGGTTGTCTGAACACTTTCCCAGATCTAGCTGTTTCAAATCTCTGAGAGAAAAGGACACATGAATGCGGTAGTTCCAAATTCCCCATTTACTTCCTGTAAGATGTATTGTCCTTGAAAGCTTGAACGAAATCAGCTAAGGATGGATACAGCCCCACAGAGGCTTTGATTATGGCTGGTTTAGAAGCCCCACCCTCAGGACCCAAAGGGCAGGTAGGGGAAGCCTCAGACTCAGTAATAGTGAGAGAGGCTCTGATTAAGATTGTCTTGGAATCCTTGCCCTCTGATTCCAATGGTTGAGGAAGAGCAGCCTCAGGTTCAGGGATAGTGGATACCTTAAGTGCCAGAGGTGTCTGGTTTTCCTGTGGTTCACATTTACATTTTGAACACAAATAAGGATTATTTCTTAATGCAAAGTAAGTCTGAAGATAAGACAATTCTGACTATTTTCTTTCTTACAGTACAGTTCTAGTCATAAAAGAACATCATAATCAATACTTCCCCCGGCATTCCATTTTGCCTCTTTTAGGGGTTAGGTAAGCTATGCATGGGAGCAGAAAAATATTAAACTGTTAGTTTTCAATATGTGAGGATTGAACTTAAGAATCCATTCCAAGCCAGGCTGGTGGTGCACTTTAATCCCAGCACTCGGGAGGCTGAGGCGGGAGGATCGTTGTGAGTTCGAGACCAACCTGAGCTACAAAGTGAGTTCAAGGCCAACCTGAACTGCATAGCTCAGAAGCATAAGCGCCTGCCTGGCAGGTGCGAGGTTGTGAGTTCGATCCCCAGTACCAAAAAAAAAATCCAAAGGAGTAAGAGGTTTTGACATTGAGTTCCTCATTCTGAAATGCAAAAAGAAAAAAATCAGTGTCCCTTTAATTTCTAATTGATCTAGTTGATATGTCCCTGAGTAGATTCCACTCCAGGGCAGGTAGCTGCCATCTAGAGAGAGATCCAGAAGATAAATCCAACCAGACTATCCACCCTCTTACTGGTGCAAGATCCTCTTACTGGTGCAAGATCATATTTTCCCAGGAAACTCATATCTTTACTCCTGTAGGTGTTTTTGAAAGCACAAGTTATGATTCACTTCAGCCATATGATTATGTTTAAAGAAGAAAAAAATGTTAGCAACACCAATAATCAGGAGATCTAAACCACTGCATTCTAATTCTCTGAGAGAGACTGCAGCAGATAGAACGGAGGGCGGCACTTTCCATCCTGCAAAGAAGATCACCTCTATAAGCAATCAAACAACATGGAGGAATTTCACCCACGAAGAAGCCTCCCAGGCACCTGTGCCGTCCGCCTAATCACCTAGCAATCTTTCTCAGCAGCAAGATAAGGCCACACTTTACTTAAGGTGTAGTCTAACATTTCTGTCTTTGCATGGGAGCAGATGCAAGGTTAAACTTATACTCAATGCTTAGCAACCACAATTCACAAGTTAGTAAAGCACGTTTATCAGTTTCCTACATGCAGGTAAGGAAACAGAAAGATTGACTAAAATCTCTTTCTTACTCTTAGCATATGCAAGGCACAAATAAATATAAATTTTTCCCTTGATAGCTGCTTTCCTCTGTAAAAGGCAAACAGCTGCTGCAAGCAGCCTCACCCTGACTTTCTGGAGGGAAGGGTGACCTAAAGGCCAAGTGGTTCTTAACTCCCAGTGAGTTGGAAAAAAATTTAGGGGATGTTTCTAACATACTAGCAGAGAGAAAAAAGTCTGAACCTATAGCTCAACTCTTAATGGAGGCTTTAAGAGAGGGTTCTAACAGCGTCATCTCTGATCACTCTGGGACAAAGGATACCAAATCACTGAAAGAGTTACCTCTCTGTTGGGGTTGGGGAGCTGAAGGGGTATTTTCATGTGTGAGGTCCCAGAGAAAAGAAATCACGCAGAGCAGTCATCAGCAACAATAGTGAGCTAAGTCTTTACTGTCCAGCTTGTATATATTAGCCATTACCAAGGCTTACATTCTTGTGTACTGTCGTAACTGTGTAGCACATACATGGTTGTCTATAAGTCATGCTTATTACATAAGCATACCCCATTGTGTACCTGTGTTAGAGAGTGGGTCATGTTCTTATGCATCCTCAGATGCCCTGGGCTTTGAAGTAGTCTGAAGTGGCCCCCACATCCCACCCCCTCAAAGGCTGGTGGAGCATTACATCTTGTGAGCAGCCCACAGGGTGGACCCCTATGCACAAAGACCACAACCACAATAGAAGGAGCAGCATAGTGCCACTACCCCCATTGCCACCACAGTGCAGCTTGTGGCCACCTAGCGCCAGGTGGCTCCCAAGGATTCCCACCACTGGGTAAGTGAGTAGGTCCTGTTGCCAGGCTTGAATGGTGGAAACCTCAGCATCCAATTCTTATAAGGCTTCTTGTATCTGCTCCTGGTGGTCAGGAATATAAATGCAGCATTCTGTATGCAAGAGTATCTCCTTGCAGCCGGCGTGGTGGTGCACACCTTTAATCCCAGCACTCGGGAGGCTGAGGTAGGAGGAGCGTTGTGAGTTCGAGGCCATCTTGGGCTACAACGCGAGCGCAAGATCAGCCTGAACTACATAGTGCAACCCTGCCTCAAAAAACCAGGGCCGGGAGTTTGGCTCAGTGGCTTAAGCGCCTGCCCTGGCAGGTGCAAGGTTGTGAGTTCGATCCCTGGTGCCGCAAAAAAAAAAAAAAAAAAAAAAAAAGAGTATCTCCTTGTGCTGCAGTTAGTAAATCAAGAGTCATGTGGTTTTGCAAAACCACTTTCTCATTTGAGAAGTTCCATCCATGAGTAACATCAAAGCCTGACATGTGACATTCAGGGTCTGGGCCATGTGTTGAGCAAGGGTTTCAACGTAGAGGACTAGGTCTATAGTTCCTGCCCTTGGTAGTATCTAGCCCATCAGCTAAATCCACCAGGTTGTCCATCAAATGCGGTGCTACCTGTGGTGGGGCATGTCTGTGATGATGGATCTGATAGTGCCCGTAATTCATGGGAATTCCCAGGTGCAGAGCCCTGTCCAGGGAGCGGGTAGATACGGGCAGCCTGTGGTGCCACAGACCCATAAGGCTTCTGCAGTGGCCCAATTGGTGGGCACCATTCCAATGAGTTTAAGGGCATCCCATCGCTTGTTTATATCATTCATCAATAACATGGCTATACAGATCAAGTGGTATCCACCCCACAGTGCAGTTCCCCACTGACCTATTCACCTGTTGAATACAAAGTGGGGCTACATCCAGTAATGTTACTTCGTTTCCCATCATCCACCTCCAGCCATTATGCATAAAAGGCCCCAGTCCCTGTGGCGTGGTTGTGCTCTTCTAGACCAGGGCCTCAACAGCCTGGCATTACTGATCCCAGGCAGAGCCAGTCCAGTCTTGCTGCTCCCAGTCAGTCCAGTGAGCAGGGACTTTGGCACAATCCTCTATAGGAGGCACTCAGCTGTCTCAGTCGGGAGCTTAGTACACACCCAACAATGCCACTGTTGGTGCACATGGGCAAATGTGTGTCCAGGAGACAATGCTGTTAGCATGGCTCATCCTGGTCAGAGGGACAGGGCAGAAAGAGAACCCATTATAGGGAAATCCCACCCATCTAGGAGGATGCAGGCGACATGTTCATCCTGTGATAGGATTGTGGCCGGAATCATCTTACCCCAGAGCTTAAAATACCAAACCAGGGTTCCTGTTGCTACTTTGGGTAAGGGAGTTTGGGGTACCACCACCTCTCCCAGAGGGATGCCCCAAGCAACCATGATGTCACTTTTTTTTCAGAACGATGGATCTGGTATCAGGTCAGGAGCACACCGAGGCTCCTAAGGGCCATGTTGAAGTCCAGAGTTGTACTTCTATAGTATGTCTCAGTCCTTCCCTCAGGGCTCCAAGAGGAACACCCAATTTCCCATCAGGGGTCGAATGGGAATACTGTGGACACATGTTTATCACAGCTTTTGATTCAGTGGAACCAAGTCCAGGTGACATCACTGTGCTACAGCTTGCATGGCACAAGGTCCTACATGGCCTAGTTTCTTTTTCTTTCTTTTTTTTTTTTTTTTTTTTTTTTTTGTGGCACCAGGGATCAAACTCATAGCCTCACGCCTGCCAGACAGGCACTTAAGCCACTGAACCAAACTCCCAGCCCTAGTTTTTTGAGGCAGAGTCGCACTACGTAGCTCAGGCCGGCCTCGAACTCACAACGCTCCACCTACCTCAGCCTCCCGAGTACTGGGATTAAAGGCATGCGCCACCACACCCGGCTGGCCTAGTTTCTTATGGAACCAAGGAACCACTGTAGAAGGCAGCCCTCAGAGAGCGGTTATGCTGACCATCTTCTAAGTCATTCTCCAGTGAGAGGAGGAGCTTATGTCCTGAAACATGATACACTACATGGTTAGTTTTTGGCCTTAGATTAGTGCTCTATGCCAGTCAGTGTTCTATGTGCCAATCCATGGATGCCCAGGCTGGTAGCCAGAGAGTCAGCCCTTTAAATACAGCCCAACTCTCTTCACAAACATGTAGGGACCAACTGGGTGTGGTGGCCCATACTTGTAATCCCAGCACTTGGGAGGCTGAGGCAGGAGGATTGTAGTGAGTTCAAGACCAGCCTGGGCTACAAAGTGAGCTCAGGGCCAGCCTGAACTGCATAGTGAGACCCTGTCTTAAAAAGACCAAAGAAAAAAAAAAGAAAGAAATGTAGGGGCCTTCTTCCTGTATCATAAGTAGCTGCACTGCCTGCAACTCTCCCCTTTGGCTCAACCTGTCCTTTCTGGTTTCAGAGAATTTCTGTACTGAGCTGGACAGTAACG
The DNA here is from genome assembly GCA_004363535.1 of Dasyprocta punctata. Taxonomy (NCBI): domain Eukaryota; kingdom Metazoa; phylum Chordata; class Mammalia; order Rodentia; family Dasyproctidae; genus Dasyprocta; species Dasyprocta punctata. The sequence goes on along the minus strand of RJWM01012246.1, from coordinate 50,252 downwards.
GCTATGCATTGCAGGGTTGTGCCACGGCTGGACCAGGCATCAGCTGGAGGTCCCTCTTCCCCACCTGCATAGGGATTAGATGTCATAACCTGTAATCCATCCTCTCGGACAGTTTTCTGTGCCATATACATTAGTGGTCCCAATACTGTTGCCAGTTCACCTGCCAATGGGCTGGCCACACAGGAGGCTCTCTGTTGCAAGTATTTCCCCCAGCATGTGAGGGTTGGGGCCTAGGCCATTCCACTCTTGGGATGAGACATCCATGTATGGACCCAGCCCTCAGTCTGGTATCTACTCTATACTTCCAGTGACTACTGCCCTGTAATACTTTTACAGTCATGCAAAGCAGCATATACCACTGCTGTTACTCAATCAGAGAATAACAGCTTTTGCTTCCCCTGCTTTTGACATAGGCCCCAACCAAACCCAACATCATCTACATTCACTGTTAGGGTAAATGGCAGGGTAGAATCAATGACTCAGAAGATTTGCACCTCACGCGAGTGCAAGGCCAGCCTGAGCTACATAGTGCGACCCTGCCTCAAAAAAACCAGGGCTGGGAGTTTGGCTCAGTGGCTTAAGCACTTGTCTGGCAGGCATGAGGCTGTGAGTTTGATCCCTGGTGCCGCAAAAAAAAAAAAAAAAAAAAAAAGATTTGCACCTGTACAGCTGCCCTCTTTGAGTCCTGAAAAGCAGCTTCTGCTGCCTCTGTCCAGTCCTGTGTTGTGCCCTGTAGGGTCATCTGGTACAAATGGCACAGCAGGGTAGCTAGGTGTGGTGCGAACATTCACCAAAAGGCAGTAGCCCTGTGTATATCTGTAAGCAGCATGCTGCCAGGAGTCTGGTGTACACCTGGACTTTATCATTAATTGCATTGGGAATTATTTTGTCTTACCCAACCAGATAACACCCAAGAATTTGACAGATAAACCAGGTCCCTGGACCTTGTCTTTGTTGACAGCCCACCCCCAGAGCAGCGAAGCTCCCTTCAGACTGTGTGCAGCAGCTTCCAAATCTGCAAGGCAGTAGAGGTTAGCATAATATCATCAGTATAGTGGAACAGTAACACAGAGTGTGGCTTGGTCCAGGTGGCCAAGTCCTGAGCCACCAGGCCATGAAACAAAGTCGGGCTATGCAAAAATCCTCTGGCAACACCTGGAAAGTCCATTGCCTGCCCTCCCAGGTGAAGGCAAATTGCTCCTGACTGTCAGGCATGATAGCTATGGAGAAGAAGGCATTGGCCAAACCCACAATCTAATGGCATCCACCTAGCACTAGGGTGAGATGATCCATCAAATCCACAATATTAGACACCACTGCATGCAATGGGTTGGCTGATCTGTAAAAGGGGCTAGAAGAGTTGCCACTCTCACAAACACGCCAGCTGGCCCACTCGCCAAGGTCAAGTCCTTCATGCAGGCTGTGAGCAGCTGCTCGTCTGGGCGATGGTACTGCATGGAGAACATCATTTGGCACATGCCTATTTCTCACAGCACAGACTAAGTCTAGGTAGATTGTCCATTTCATAACTTGCTCCAGCAAATCACCTGGATTCTCCCAAACCAGGTAGGCAGCTGCCATTGACCAATTTATCAAAGACTAGTTACTAGCTGTCAGGGTTGTCCTGTGCGTATTTTGCAGAATCTGTTACAAGGCGGGGGTGCTTGTTATGCTGAGTATTTAGGACATCTCTTTTAGGCTTAACTGCATGTTATCAACCCCTTTGTCCCATAGCTGTAGCAGTCATGTAGATACGGTTTCACCTACCTTTTGTTTCAACTGTCCCTCCAGCTCCCTTAATGCCATGGCCATATAGGTCGTATATGTTGTATGATAGGTAGAGGTGACTGGTGCTCCTGGGACCCATCCTTGGGCTAGGAGCTCCTCCACCTCCACCTTCTGGTGAATTGCAGGCCTTGCATGCAAAACCAAGGGACTCTCCCATGCTGGTGGTTCTGCAGGGTCTGCTCACTGTCCCCAGTCATGGTTCTCTCTGCCCCTTCTCTCACTGATGAGGGATCTGACATGCTCTCCCTGCCTACACTCATGCCCTTCCCAGGCTCCTCCTGCTGCTGGGTGCTGCTGAGGTCTAGGCCACCACGGGGAGCTGGGGATGGGCTGGTTTTCCCAGAGCAGTCATGAACCTTCTGCCTGCAGTGGTCAGCAGGGTTTGTATCCTTGGCATATCTATTGCTTCTAAAGCCTTCCACGTGTCTCCGGGTATCAGATGGACTTCTTCCCAGTCCTTGGGCATCTTACAGTCACCAAAAAGGTGGCTGGAGTAACCAAGGCAAAGCTGGGGAGTACATCAGCAGCCCTGTTGGGCTCTTCCTCACCATCAGGCACTGCTTCCACAGATGCCGTGGAGGGGCCACTCACCTCATCCTGCTTACTGGGGTCAGGGAACTGAAGGAGTATTTTTGCAAGTGAGGTCCCCAGAGGAAAAAAAGCACTTGGAGCAGATATCAGCAACAACAGCAAGCCATGTCTTTATTGTCTGGCTCCTATACATTAGCTGTTATCATGGTGTACAGTCTTGTGTACTGTGTAGCACATGTGCGGTTGTCTATGCTAAGTCATGCTTATAAATGTACCCCATTGCACCCTGTGCTAGATGCTGGGTCATGTCCTTATGCGTCCTCAGATGCTCTGGACTTTGAAGCAATCCAAAGTGGTCTCCATACTGTCACCTCACTGAGGAGTGCAGGTAGGAACAATAGATAAGTGGAGATTTTTTTACTGCTAATCCAGTTGGGCTGTTGGTATTCAGCTTCCACTGAGGAATCTTTGGTATCCACTGGAAAATAACCCTGGCCATGACACCTCAGTTGTCCTCTCAGCTTCCAACTAGTTCCACACAATCAGAGATTCATCTCCAAACTATCATTTGATTGAACTCTATAAGGGACGAATGAAAATCTAAACTGTCTAAAACCCAAAAAATCATTACATAGCATTTTATAAGTTTGCAGTAAGAATTTCAAAGGCCACAACTTATTACCAAAGTATTTTCCTCCCCTGAAAACATAAATGATGGGAACCAGACCTAGGTGGGGAGAGAGAGAGGGCTGGGATTCTCCCTTGGACTAAATGTGTTTTCATCCCTTACATATTGTCCTTGGGGAAATGGTTCCTTCTGGTTTCACCTAGAAGTTGGTTCTCTCCACAGGGTCTCAGTTTCAGTCCCTGAGGAAGACTGTTGTCCAGAACACTAAGCCAAGACATTGTTTTTGTTTGTGTTCTTCTAGGCAGGCAAAATTCCGATGTCTCATGTGATGCAGAGACAGGGTATGTGTTCCTCATCTAAGATGACTTCCTTGTCTTTGGCATTAGTGAACACTCACTTTCTACAGGGTTAAATTAATTATTGGGTAGGAGAAAAAGGTTGGGGCAGTTTAGTGCTCCTCTCTCTCTAACCTTTCATGCCTCCAAAAAAAAAGGAAAGTACTAAGTGACAGGGAAAGAATAGAGACAATTGTCTTCTCACTGGTGGAAGGTCAGACCAGAAAGGAAACTGTGGCAAAATAGGCTTGACATTTTCTCTAAAGCATAGAGAATGATCAGGCCAGAGTGTCTCAGTGAAACTTGTCCCCCAAGTCCTAAGATTGATCACTGACCTGTCATCTTTTTACTGATGGAAGGGGTCTTATGATTTATTAATAAGCATATATATTTTCTAAAAATCAACTAGATTTCATAAAAAGACTATTTTATAGCATTTTATATCAAAGTCCGCTATGGGGTGTCCTAACACTACTTTTCCTTAGCACTGTTGTCAGAGATAACAAACCACAGCAGTCAGATCAAACAAGGAACACTAGTAAATTCAACAACTAAGTCCAAATGCAACATATACAAAACATGAATAAAATGTCTCATTAAAGAAATATCATAACCTTCCCATGTTCTCAACTTAAGTTTATCATCACTTTAACAAAACACTAAGCAATTTACAAAGACATAATATAAAATTTTGATTACCTGAGTCACAATCCAGAATCTATGAAACAAAAGCTAACTCTTTCCTCCATCTAATTATCTTGGTGGAACCTCCAAATGACATAGGGATAATATAGGACCTCCAAATAATATAAAGGATACATAACTCTCAACCAGCTGGATGTCCAATTCACTGAATTCATGTTCTCTTAAATTGAAGAACGAATTCTAGAAACACTGGTGGTTAAGAACCAGAAGAATTTATTCAGAGAAAGAAAATCTTCTAACAGAGACAGAAGGGCTCCTGAGTGGGTGGCCTTGGACCCCACTTCTCAAGGGAGCTTCATAGAGCAGAACCATAAGGTGAGGTGGGTCTAAGGTGGGACAGAACCATAATCAATCAATAAAATGACAGGATAGTCACTTAGGTAATATTGATCCAATGGAAAATCACAAGGTGAGTGTGAGGGGGGACAAAACTATGGTCAACCAATAAGATTACAAGTATAGTTGCTTGGTAATATTGATTAAATGGGGATCAAATGGGGAAGCAAGTCACAAAGCACACATGGGATAGACAAGTCTTCCCTGGAAGGGGTGGATTAAAGAGGTTTTGAACCTCCACCCAAGGTAGCTGATGCCTGTTTAGAATATCAATCACCGCTGTTCATCCCCTAGGGGAAGTACACTGGTGTAGTTATTCCTCTTTCTTGAAGCCTGGCCTTCAGTAAATGCACCTCCAGCCACTGTTGTCCTCTGCACCAATCTCTCAAGGACTCAACCCTGCCTGACTGCCTAAAACATTTCTAAATAATTTAACTATCTATAATGGGCAGAGTGATAGCCCAAGATGTTCACATTTTGACCCCTGTGAATTGTGCATGTTATTAGGTTAAAGAGCAGAGAGTAGATGGGACCATGGTTGTACATGGAACTAAAGTGACTAATCAACCTACCTTAATAAAAAGAGATTATTGTGGGTTTTCCAGTGGGCCAATCACAGAAGTCCTTAAAAGTGGGAGGGGAGGCTGAGAAAGACTTGGTCAGAGTCAGAGAGAGAGATACGCAATAGAAGAGAGATCAGAGCAGCATGGTTCTGAAAGTGGAAAGGGCATGTGCCGAGGAGTGTGCATGACGTCCCAGAGCTGGAAACATCTAGGAAACTGTTTTTTCCCAGCACCTCCCAGAGATGAGCAGCTTCACCTACACCTTGATTCCAGTCTAAGAAGAGCTGTTTCAAACTTCTGATTTTCAGAACTGTAAGTTAAAAAATTTACATTGTAAGCCACTAGGTTTGTGATATTTTGTTATAGCAGCAATAAAAAACTAATACACTTTTTGTGTGCCTCAATTTTCCTTATTTACAAATTAGGGAAGTAAAATCTCATAGCGTTATGATGATTACAGGAGAAAATACAGGTAAAACATTAAAAATAATGTGATGCACACCTGTAATCCCAGCACTCACAAAGCTGAGGTAGGAGGATTGCCATGAGTTTGAAGCCAGCTGGAGTTACACAGTGAGTTCAAGAGGCCTGTACAGTGAGATCCTGTCTCAAAAAAAAAAATTACAACACACAGTAAGTTGCTAAATAAATATCAGAAAAATAGATAAAAGCGATCGAGGGAGTGAACCAAAACTGATGCTGGAAAAATAAAACAGATGCTGAAAACATAGGTGAGCTATGGTTTAGACGTAGGATGTTAGGTGATGAGAGAGACTTGCTCAAAACACCCCATGGTTTACTTGCTAATTGCAAAGGAAGAAAATGCTTTTACAGTGGGAGAGGGGGACATACATTAACTTTGAAATAACGCTTAACAAAACAAAAACCAAATCCAAAGCTAATTAAAGCTGTGGCATTGTACAGGAAATGAGGGAAGAAATTAGATAACAGTGTGAGGGAACAATGAGGCAAATCCTGAATGTGGGCATGTTTTAAAACTGTCCTTGTCGCCTCAAAACTTCTGTGAGCTGAAATAAAGCAGGCTGGGTGGGGCAGTTATCAGTCCCACACAGTCCTGCAGGAACCCAGGCTTCTCCAGCTATGAAGCTGCCGTTGTCATCACTTGCCCCTCAAGGCCACCTATGAAGGGAAAGGGGTGCGAAGGATGGGCAGGTTGGCTTTTAACAGGCATAATGTCCTTTCAAGAGACCTGGGAAGAGTCGGGTGTGGTGGCGCACGCCTTTAATCCCAGCACTCGGGAGGCTGAGGTAGGTGGAGCGTTGTGAGTTCAAGGCCAGCTTGGGCTACAACTTGAGCACAAGGCTGGTCTGAGCTACATAATGCAACCCTGCCTCAAAAACTAAGGACTGGACTCAGGAGGTTGAGGTAGGACAAGCATTGTGAGTTCGAGGCCAGCTTGGGCTACAATGCCAGCGCAAGGCTGGCCTGAGCTACACAGTGCTACCCTGCCTCAAAAAACCAGGGCCAGGAGTTTGGCTCAGTGACTTAAGCGCCTGTCTGACAGGTGTGAGGTTGTGAGTTCAATCCCCGGGGCCGCAAGAAAAAAAAAAAAAAACACCTGGCGACTGGGAGTTTGACTCAGTGATTTAAGTGCCTGTCTGGCAGGCACAAGGTTGTGAGTTTGATCCCTGGTGCCACAAAAAAAAAAAAAAAAAAAAAAAAGAGCTGGGAAGCCAGGCATCGTGTTGCATGTCTGGAATCTCCTCACAGGGCATGCCGAGGCCAGGAGGATTGCCGTGTGTTTGAGGCCATTCTGTGCTACATAGTGAGTTCAAGGCCAGTCAGGGCTATATAGGGAGACTTTTGTTTGTTTGTTTCAAAAAACAAAACTGAAGACAGGTGAGGAGAGGTGTGAGGGGGAGCTGGAAAAGGATTGCAAGTTCAAGCGTAGCCTGGGCAATTTAGCAATTTATCAAGACTCTGTCTCACAACATAGACTAGGCATGGTGGTGCATACCTATAATCCTAGCTACTTGGGAGCCTGAGACACGAGGATGTCTTCAAGTTCGAGAGTGGCCTGGGCTACATAGTAAGACCCTGTCTCACTGCTAGGTGTGGTGACACACACCTGTGATCCCAGCACTTGGGAGGCAGAAGGATCGCTGTAAGTTTGACGTTGGCCTGGGCCATATAAGGGAGTCCAAGGCCTTGCACTACATAGTGAGACCCTGCCTCATTTAAAAAAAAAAAAAGAAAGAAAGAAAAAAGGGCCCTGTTTCAAAAATAAAATTTTAAAATGAAAAAGGGCCAGAGATATAGCTCAGTGTGAAGGCCTTGGGTTCAATCCTCAGTGCAAGAAATGGGGCTTGGCTGAAATCTTGGGAAAGCAAGGAAAGGGGTTTGAGAGTGCACAGTCCTTCTCTCCCAGTGCACCACTTCCCCTGTCCTCTGCCAGGCGACCCTGAGTTACGTACCCAATCTCATGTTGTTTGTTGGTGTGTGTTGGGCCAGCAGCCCTACATCCTCCTTTCTCCCCTCTTCCTGCACATCCCGTCAGTCTCCAAGTATCAACTTCCCCGCTCTCTGTATCTCTCTAAAGAGCCATCGCCTCCCTGGCAGCACAGGCCAGCACTTGGGCAACAGCTTCCCATCTGGTGGCTCCTGCCAAGCTGCTCTCGAGGGTTACAGTCTCGTGTGCAAGGGAGTGCATAGGTAAAGTGATGAGGTAATGTCACATGAGGCTGGGAGCCATGGGGAAATACGGGTTGAGATGGTAGGAAGGACTGCTGGGGTGGGAGGAGGAACCACTCTGCACCCAGCAGGCAAGGAAGGCTGCACTGTGTAGGTAGCTGCAGGAGGCTGTATTATCCAAAGGTATCAAAAAAAGCAGTATTTCTTTTCCACATGCTGTTTCAGAGCCCTGCCACTCCCCTTTTAAGTGGTAAAATCTATGTTCCCTATTTTTTGTTTTTTAGCATGGGGGATCAAACTCACAACGTCACACCTGTCAGGCAGGCGTGTAAGCCACTGAACCAAACTCCTGGCCCTCATTTTTTTGAGACGGGGTCATACTATGTAGTTCAGGCCTACCTCGCTCACGTTGTAGCCCAAACCGGCCTTGAACTCACAACGCTCCTCCTACCTCAACCTCCCAAGTGCTGGGATTAAAGGCGTGCACCACCACACCCGGCTTTATGTTTCCTGTTTTAAATTTGGACAGGGCTTTGGTTTTTCTCAACTAAAAGAATACAGCAGAAATGCTGCTATGTGACTTCCAAGACAAGGTCTTAGATTTGTTTTAATTTGGGGGAGGGGTTGGGTAATGGGGATTTAACCCAAAGACCTTGTGCTGGGTGACTTTCCAGCTCTCTTTACTATTTTTATTTTGAGTTAACTTCTCACTAAGTCATTAAGTTGCCCAGGCTAAGCTGGAACTTGCAATCCTCCTGCCTTAGTCTCCCAGAATGCTGAATTACAGGTGTGTGCCACCATGTTCATTCAGCTCCCAAGGTTAGGTCATACAAGGCAAAATAGCTTCCACCTGACTCTTTTGGGGCACTTGCCCAGGAATCCACATGCAAAACAATCAAAGACCCCGGTTTCAACCCTGGCTTAGCTCATGGACAGCTGTCAGCACCCACTTGCCTGTAAGTCCTCATTTCTCTTATTTGCCCCCAGCTGACACTGCATGGACTAAAATTAGCCCTCCCATCTAGCCCTGCCCAAAAGACAGATGTAGGCGAGCAAGACAGTGACTGCTATTTAAAGTCACTGAGTTTTGGTGTGTTTTAATATGTGTGTTTTGAGCTGGAGGGAGAATAGTGGAACAGAGAGGTCTCATTACAAAGGGTCCAGGTATGAGAGATTTTCACGGAGCATTGAAGCCATGGCTGTAGGAAAGGAACAAGCTTGGCATGCAGAAGGAAGTGACGAGGGCACAAGGCAGTGAGTCATGTGCTGGGGAGCCAGGCTGTGGCTGCAGGATGCGGAGCCTCAGAGGTAATAGTCAGAACTCCAAAGTGCACCAGAGTTCACAGGAGCCTTTAGAGCAGTGATGGCAAACCTTTTAGAGTTTTTGGTGATAACAAACAGCCTGTGGCCACATGCGTATCATAGGTTCGCCACCACTGGTTTAGAGCATAGCAGACCAAAGAATAATCGTATTTGACTTCTTTTTTCTTTTTGTGGGGTAACAGAGGTTGAGCTCAGAGCCTTTGCACTAACCCACACCACCCCACCAGGTGTTCCTTATTTTTTGAGACATGGGCACACAAAGTTACTACATAAAATACTCATTGGATCATACCATAGCAGTATATGCACACCCATGTTTATAGGGGCACAGTTTGTAATCTTGGAAACAACTCAAATGTTCATCAACTGGTGAATGGATGAAGATGTGGTTTTTTATACAATGGAGTACTACTCTGCCATAAAGAGGGATAAGCTTGAGATATTTCTAGGTAGATGGGTGCACCTTGAAACCATACTCCTAAGTGAAATAAATCAGACACACATGTATAAATACCACATTGCTTCTCTGGTGTAAGAAACTGAAAGTGTAAATAAGGACCAAAGTGTATGATAGATATCGTGAAATAGGAAGAAAATGTTCAAATGGGGAGGGGAATGAGGAAAAAGGAGGGTAAAAGGAAATAAAGGAAAAGTTAAAAAAAATAGAAAAGAAGCAAACATGAAAACAAAGCTTTTGTAAATGGGGAGACAAGGAGGGGTTCAAGGGAGGGTAGGGAAATGAGGGAAAAAAAGGAACAAATTATATCATGAACAGGTACAAATTCTCTATGATGAATGTGATCACTATGTATATCTAAAATATACCAATAAAGTATGATTGTAAAAAAGAAAGAAAGAAAAAAGAAATTGCCCAGGCTGGTTTGGACGTGTGATCCTCCTGCCTCAAGTTCTGGGGATGCTAGTATTACAGGTGTGCACCACACCTGGCTGGTATGTGGCTTCTTGTCTTACTTGTTTTGTTTCATTTTGATATTTGACTTCTTTTTTTGTTTTAGACAGGGCCTCACTATGTAGTTCAGACTTGGCCTTGAACACACTATGTAGTCCACGCTGGCCTCAAACTTGTGGCAATCCTCTTGCCTCAGCCTCCCAACTGCTGGGATTACAGGCATGTACCACCACATCTGGCCTGTATTTGCTTTCTTACAAGATAGCTCTAGTTGCAGCAAGAATGGTCCATAGCACTGCAAGAGTAGAAGCAAGCAGACTCCTTTAGCCAGTCTGCAGAAGAACCTGCAGGTGGTCGAGAAGTAGGAGCCAGGCCTAGTGCCCCAGAAAGAATAGCTACAGAGAGTCAGAAGTAAGAACTGTGAGGGCCAGGGATTTAGCTCAGTGGTGTAAGCGCCTGCCTGGTAGGTGAGAGGTTGTGAGTTCAATCCCCAGTACCAAAAAGAAAGAACTGTGAACTTCCGGCATGCAGAAGCAGCTTCTGGACCTCCTGTGGAGGGGAGTTCTGCATGGCCCAAGTGGAGAGGAAGTGATCCCAGGCCATCCTGACATGCCTTCCTTACTTTTCCTGTCCAGCCCCTGTTCCTAGAGTGTGGCTACACAGCTCCATTCCCTTCCTCTCAAGCATGAAGCCCCAAAGCTCAGATGGAAACTTCCTTCTCCCCTGGTCCGAAGGAGGCATCATCCACCTGCTCCAGCTTCGTGAGGACAACTTCGAAGGTCATGACATATACCAGCTCCCCATAATGAAGATAGCCATCATGTACTGCAAACATGTACTAGTAAAATAAAAATTAAAGCCGGGCGTGGTGGCGCACGCCTTTAATCCCAGCACTCGGGAGGCTGAGGTAGGCGGAGCGTTGTGGGTTCGAGGCCGGCTTGGGCTACAACGCGAGCGCAAGGCCGGCCTGAACTACATAGTGCGACCCTGCCTCAAAAAACCAGGGCCGGGAGTTTGGCTCAGTGCCTTAAGCGCCTGCCCTGGCAGGCGCGAGGTTGTGAGTTCAATCCCCAGTGCCGCAAAAAAAATAAAAATAAAAATAAAAAAATAATAAAAAAAATAAAAATTAAAAGCAACATCTCCTGGCCTGGTCAGTAGAGGGAAGCAGGGCATCCAGCCAAACCCTAGCAGGGTAAAGACGTGCCACCATGACAGCAGGGCTGAGGCACCCAGTGACCTGGTAACCCTCTGATGAGGCCCACTCACAACCACAATTCTACTGATGTCCCTCTCCCTCATTTTTCAAGTTTGTTGTCATTTTCCTCCCTGCCATCTCTTGTGAGGACCCACAGTATTTCCTACCCAAAAAGACATCTTTCTGCTCTCCCCTAAACTATGGCAAAGGCTCTCAGTATAACCATAAGCAGCGAAACAGCCAACAGTGACTCCTACCTTGGTAGTACTTTATTCATTCTCTCATTCATTCATTCACTGTTTATGAGCTCCTACCATTGTGAGTCTGTCACCATAGACATTGCAGGCCCTGGGCCCGGAAGGGTGATGTAGCTGGGTCAGTGCTGGCCTCACTATGTCTGCCATTTTCAATTTTCAGAGTGTTGAGTGTAATCTTGTTGTTTACATGTACCTGTGTTTGTATCCTATCCCTGGCTCCCAGCATCCTAGATAAAAACAAAACTGGACTATCGGGAATATTTTGGAAGTGTGCCAAGGTTGGTGAATGAAAGAGCCCCTTATGCTGCAGCGAGCTGTGCAGTGATGGCCCTCAGCATCCTCTTCATACAGCAGCCTGGGGAAATGCCAGAGTTCAACTGCCAGGCGATTCAGCGTGAACAGGGACTTACCTGCAGAAAAGAATGGAAAGCATGGTTAACTATTTTATCTCTGAACACTGGGTGAAATAAATTTCCAGGTGCTGTTCTCTATTTTTATGTTACCAGGCCAATGCTCTATATAAATATTTAAAATATAAGCATTTAATTTGGAAAGAGTTCAGTAGTCTTCAGCAGTTAACCTCAGTACTGTCACTACAGTATTACATTCTGCAAATGTTACAGTGCCATGTCAGATTCCAAGTTTTAGTAAGGTATCTTTAAGCAGCAAAATCCGTAAACTACCTAAGTTCCTTTCATTATGATTTGGAGCCTTACCCTTTATAGAATGAGCCTCTGTTTTGGACTTTTTTTTTTTTAAAGAAAAAGTGGTTTCATTTTGTGTTGGTGTGCATTTGTGTGGAACAATGCTGTTCCTCTAGCCACACTGCTTTCCTCATTAACCAGAGTGCCTCTACTTTTAGCAAATTCTGTAATTCATTACAGGTGATTGAAATAGTTATACAATTCTTAAAGGAGGAAGATAAACGAGATGTGACTTAAAAGTAGTACGGGAAAAATCTTCGTTTAACAGGAGTGAGTTTAGACTAGCCAGCTGCCATCGCACCCTCTAACTTCTCCGGCCAAGCAGATACAAGCTGTCAGTATGAAGCTGAGTAGTTAGTGGTCATTCTCAGAAAACAACACTTTCAGAATGAAAGAGGAAAACAGAACAAATCTGGCCTCCACTCTTTATAATGTCAAGTCTTCAAAATACAACATTCTTTAATTGCCCCCAAATAAACTAAATGATTGTTTGATTTATTTATTTATTTATTTATTTATTTATTTATTTTATTGGGGGAAGAGGGTCCTGTGATGGGTAATTGTACCAGGAATCAAACTCACAACCTCACACTTGTCAAACAGGCACTGTATCACTGAGCTACATTCCTGGTCCTTTATTTTTTAAAAGATCACTTTAAAACTAGTTTATGTCATCAGCGTGAACTGGAATATCTCATGTGACTTTGGGTGATAAACGTGCCTCAGGTCTATGTGCAATGGCATATACGTCTCTGAGTTTTTTTTGTTATTGCTGTGTTTTTTGTTTTTGAGACAGGGTCTCACTATGTAGTTCAGGCTGGCCTCGAGCTCACTTTGTAGCCCAGTCCAGTCTTGAATTTGCAATGATCCTCCTGCTTCAGCCTCCTGAGTGCTGGGATTACAGGTCTGCACCACCATGCCCAGCATATCTCTGAGGGTTGTTTTGTTTTGTTTTTGGTACCAGGAATCAAACTCACAACCTTGAGCCTGCCAGGCAGGCACTTATGCCACTGAGCTAAATCCCTGGCCCTACTTTTTGAGACAGAGTCTCACTATGCAGTTCAGGCTGGCCTTGGACTCATTTTGTAGCCTAGGCTGGTCTCAAACTCACAACGATCCTCCTGCCTCAGCTTCCTGAGTGCTGGGATTAGAGGCTTGTGCCAACATATCTGGCTATATCTCTGAGTTTTGATAGGGAAGGCCCAGCAGTTTTTCATCTAGACAAGCGAAATCCTGGGAATGGGACTTCTGACTTTTACAATAGAGCTATTACAAGTTTATAATTAATTTTTGTTTGTTTCATACCAGGGATTGAACTCACTACCTCCCGCTTGGCAAGTAGGTGCTTATGCCGCTGAGCTAAATCCCTGGCCCAATTTTTTTTTTTTTTAATACTGGAAATCAAATTCGTGACCTTGGGCTTGCCAAGCAGGCATCTGTGCCACTGAGCTATATCCCCAGCCCTAATATTTCTTAAAATTTAACTGAAATTCAGTTACTATTTCAAAGCTAAGCGGAAATTAAATCTTAGTTAAAAGTTAAACATTACAGGTAGTACTTACTACATATTACTGTTCTTGATTAAAGTTCTGATGAAGATTAAAAAAAACAGAGCCTTCAATTTTCAAGTTCCTCATTCTGAAGGAAGTTTCCAACCACTCTACTTGAGTTTAAATATTCTGTGGCAGCCAAGTAATTTATCAAGAACCTGTCTCAAACAATTAATTACCATTACGGCATCCCCAAAATTATTCAGTGGCCAACCTGAGCTGACTTCTCAGTGGAGAGATCTATGGATGTGTGGAAGTAACTAGTGGGATGATGTTCTCAAAGCATCTGGAGATTAGCGGCCAAAGAAACTTGAAATAGGACCCTGGAGGAGCATTAGGGAGAGGGGGAGGGAACTCCTGAACAGTGAGGCCCACAGCTACAAACCCAGGAGGACCCCAGACAAGCAGGTTCTTCAGGTAGGTGCCGCTCTTCTCTTCCCCTTCCACAACTAGAATTCTTCTGCTCTCAGAGAGCAGAAGCTTGCTGTGCCCACCTAGAGGAAGAGCCTAATCAAAAAGCACATTCAGCCTTTAGAAAATGGTGACTTTGGTGGAAAGAACACAGCCGTGGAAATCCGGAGCTCAGAACTCTGGGTTTTGGTTCTGGTACTTTGGCTAAGAAGCTGCATGACATTAAGCAGGCATCCTCCAGGAATCTCCATTTTCAGAGGATACATTTAAGTTAGCTGGTCTGGACTCAAAGGCGGGAGTCTTCCAGATACCTGTTCTAGTGTAGCTCAGCCTTGCTCTTCCATTGTCTTATAGAACAGTGAAAATCCACCTTTACAAGAAATCTTGGCATTGCCATGTGGTTCCTTCTACATGGAAAGCCGGGCAAACACATGACTGTGTGTGATGCCCACCCAAGGGAAGTACATAGGAGTTAAATGACTCAAACTAGGTAGTGAGACTACTGGTAGGAAGGGGGGCAGGGCATGAGTTTCTTTTTTAAGTTATTTCAACATTGTTGGTACATTTTCTACATAATGGTAATACAGTATTTAGGAGAGTTTTGTTTTGTTTTGTTCTGTTCTGTTTTTGAGACAGGGTCCCACTATATATTTCAGGTTACCCTTGAACTCGCTATGTAGCCCAGACTGGCCTTGAACTCCTGGCAATCCTCAGACCTCAGCCTCCCAAGTGCTGTGTGTGCCACCATTCGTGGCTTAGTGGTAATATTTAAACACAAATTTAAAACTACACAATAGATTTGGGGGACAAATATGCTAGGCAAGTGCTCTAGCACTGAACTATACCCTCAGCCCACAATTGTGTGTGTGTGTGTGTGTGGTACTAGGGACTGAAGCAGGACCTTCGCACTGAGCTACATCCCAACTCTTTTCTATGTTTTATTTTGAGACGAGGTCTTACTAACTTCCTAAATTGCCCAGGTTGGACTGGAATTTGTGATCCTTCTGCCTCAATCTCCTAGAATATTGGAATTATAGCCACGATTACCACACACAACCTGACAATTGATTCTTATACATTATCTAAGCTTACACAAAATGGCAAAATGTGAAAAACCCACTCACCTACCCTTACCTCCTAATACTTTCTAGCCTGCTGTTACAGGTCTGGCACAAATCCATGTGTAGGTGAGTTCCTGAGAAGTCTCTCAGAAACATCCACAAACCATGGGGGGAAAAGGATGAGGCACAGAGGGATTGAGCCACAATGCAGTTGCAACAGAGACCTCGGCAAGCCCTCGGGGGTCTCTGAAGCTAGGATGGGCCCTTACAGCAGTCCCCAATCCAGCCAGAGGGTCCTGAATAATGTGAAGAACTATTAGCATCTTTGAAAACTGTTATTGTGTTTTTCTTTTAAAACAAAAGATGTTAATGTATGAGTTTTTTCTAAGCTAAAACCTCAGTATTCAGGTTTAATTGCAGTGTTGGCGCTGCATGATAAATAAGTGGGTTTTGGGTTGCACTTTGGGAATTCAGTCTCTCAAAGGTTCACGACTGCTGGTATAGACCCTTTACCTTTTGTATCTTCAAGGGAATCATAAGCCACGCACAGTGGCACACCCAGTTACTCAGCACACTGAGCAGAAAGATCACAAGTTCCAGGCCAGGCTGGGCAATATAGAGAGACCCCATAATAAAGAGATCCCAAAATAAAGCCTGAAACAGGTTGAGGGTATAGCTCAGTGGTAGAATACTGGCATGGCATACATGAGGCTCTGAGTTCAATCCCCAGTACAGGAAAACAAAAACAATACTGCAGTGATGCTTAAATATACCTCTCCTCTTTTGAATGTATGCACACACACAAGAAACCTATAGTGAATACATACCCAAGAGTGGGGAGGTGCTTATTAGCCCTTGAGTGAAGGGATACTCCCACTCATTTTGTTTTGGTGCTGGGGTTTGAACAAGCTAAAGACACAGCTGTACCACTAGGCTAAGCTGTCAACCCCACTATTACCTTTTCTTTCTTTCATTCTTTGTTGTTTTATTTGTTTGTTTGCTTGTTTTGTTTTTTTGAGACAGGGTCTCGCTATGCTATGCAGTTCAGACTGGTCTTGCACTCACTTTGTAGCCCAGGCTGGTCTCAAAATTGCAACAGTCGTCTCGCCTCAGCCTCCCGAGTGCTGGGATTACAGGAGTGCACCACCACAGCTGGCTAAAATTTGCTCAACATTTCTTTTTTTTTTTTTTTTTTTTTTTTTTTTTTTTTTTTTTTTTTTTTTTTTTTTTTCTTTTTTTTTCTTTTCATTACTGGGACTCAAACTCATGACCTTGGGCTTGCCAGGCAGGCACTGTGCCCCTGAGCTATATCCCCAGCCCTTCCTTCCTTCCTTCCTTCCTTCCTTTCTTTCTTTCTTTCTTTCTTTCTTTCTTTCTTTCTTTCTTTCTTTCATTTTTTCCTTTTTTCTTTCTTTCCTTCTTTCCCTCCTCCTCTCTCTCTCCCTTCCTCCTTCCCTCTTCCTTCCTTCACATTTTTCTTTCTCTTATCAGTACCAGGGATTTAACCTAGAGACTTCACACTAAAATACACCCCCAGTACACTTCTTCCTCATTTTAAATTTTGGATAGGTATGTCCGTAAATTGACCAGGGTGGGCTGAAACTCGTGATCCTCCTGCCTCAGTCTCCTAGGGTGCTGGCATTACAGGCCTGTGCTGTCATGCCCAGCTTTATATGTTTTCTGTGTGATTTGAAGATTTTAAAATGAGCCTTCGAGCTGGGCATGGTGGAACATACCTGTAATCCCAGCACTTGAGACTCGGGGATAGAAGAATCATGAGTTCAATGTCAGCCTGGACTACATAATGAGTTCCAAGTCAGTTTGAACTACAGAGTGAGATTCTGTTCAAACAAACAAACAAACACCTTCATCATTTTCATAGTTTAAAAAAATTTTTTCAAACCAAGTACGATAGTACCCATCTGTAATCAAAGCACTTGAGAGGCTGAGGCAGGAGGGTTGCAGTCAGCTTGGGCTACATAATGAGTTCAAAGCTAGCTGGAAATACATAGCAAGACTTACCTGTAAAAAATGATTTTAGCCAGGCGTAGTGGTGTACACCTGTAATTCCAGCACTTGGGAGGCTAAGGCAGGTGGATTGCTGCAAGTTCGAGGCTACCCTGGGCTACAAAGTGAGTTCAAAAAAAGGTGTGGTGGCAAATACCTATAATATCAGCTCTCTGAGAGGCTGAGGCAAGAAGATCACCAAGTTCTAGCCCAGCTTGCCAATTTGACAATTTAGCATGACACTGTCTCTAAAATTTTTGAAAAAGACTGAAGTCAAGTGTGTATATGCCTATCATCCTGGCTCTCTGGGAGGCTGCAGGAATAGGATCATGATCTCTGGCCCAGCTTGGGCAAATTATCAAAATCTGCCTCACAATAAAATATAAAAAAAGACTAAAGATGATACTTGGTGGAAAGACCCTGTGTTAAGTCCCCAGAATCACAAAAAGAATAAATAATTAAATGCTCCTGTGGGGAACCAACACCTCTCCTGGCCCCAAATTCTCATGAACTAAGCTCTGCTGCCTCATCCAGGTTGAAAGGTGGAGCAAACCGGAGTGAGTGACTCCTCTGGTCACTGTACACTGAGACAGGAATTGCTCACCTTGAAGCTCAGCCAGTAAAGAGTGTTGACTCAGACACCGAGGCCAAATCCACTCTTCTGGTTTAGAAAGGAGCCTGAACAATGACCAGTACGAGCAGCTGGCCAAACCCGTGCGGGTCTCAGCCAGAAAACCGCTGCCACCATTCTCTGGGATTCCAGCCACCACTGCCCAGAACAGCACCATCAGGGAAGCAGTCACTGGTGGGCTTAACATCGAGCTTTTGTTTATTTGTGATCCTGCACTGTAATAATCCATGGGTAAAATTATGATCAGTGCAAATAAGCTTTTAATGTACAATCATCAAGAAGGAGTTGGAGCCAGGGGTGGTGGTCCACACTTATAATCCCAGTTCCTGAGTAGGAACCCAAGTTTGAGGCCAGTCCAGGTGACTGAAAAAGACTTTATCTCAAAACAAGAATAAAGAGGGCCAGGGACGTAGCTCAGCGGCACAACTCCTGCCTGGCAAGCACAAGGTCCTAAGTTTGATTACTGGTACAAAAAAAAAGGACAAGAAAAAGGGCTGGGATCCAGGTACGGTGGGAAAAGACTGTGATTCCAGCACTCTGGAAGGCTGAGGCGGGAGGATTTACCAATTTAATGAAACCCTGTCTCAAAATAAAAAATAAAAGTACTGCCATTCCTAATCCCACCTGATCCTACCACATGAGACTCTGATACAGGAGCATCACTGTAAGCGTGAGTTCAAGGCCAGTCTGAAATAAATAGTTAGACCCTGTCTCAAAGCAAACAAAAATGAAAAATAAAAATAAATTTTAAAAAAAGTATAAATAAGGGGACTAGAAATGTAGCTCAGTGCAAAGTCCCTGGGTTTAGTCCCCAGTACTGACAGAAAGGGGATGGGGGTGGGTGCAGGGCTGGGAATTAGCTCAGTGGTACAATGGTAATATTTGTATGATTTATCTTTGGAATGACCAAGGTCTCCAGAATTTTACCAGGGGGCTGCCCCTCTTTACATGCCTGGTTCTTCTACCACAGTAGAGAGTACCAAACATGTTTAGTTGGTGACAAATCACTGCATTTCTGTAGTCAAATCTGATTATCCCCACCCCCAAGGAAGTGAAGAAAAGGCACGAACAATCCAAAATAATTGATACAATTAATATATAATTTTTATTATTTTATTTTTTAATTTTAAAAATGAAAACAAAATAAAAATGATACAGAATTTCAAAACAAAATAATAGAAAACTAGAGCTGGGCGTGGTGCCACACGCCTTTAATCCCAGCACTCGGGAGGCTGAGGTAGGTGGAGAATTGTGAGTTTGAGGCTGGCTTGAGCTATAAGGTGAGCAAGGCCAGCCTGAGCTACATAGTAAGGCCCTGTCTCAAAAAAAACATAGGGCCAGCAGTTTGGTTCAGTGGCTTAAGCACCTGCTTGGCAGGTGCAAGGTTGTGAGTTCGATCCCTGGTACCCGCAAAAAAATAAATATATAAAAAATAAAAATAGGGCCAGGGATTTAGCTCAGTGGCCTAAGCACCTGCCTGGCAAGCACGAGGTTGTGAGTTCAATCCCCAGTACCAAAATAAATAATAATAATAATAATAATAATAATAATAGGAGACTAACATTAGTTAATATATGCATGTTGTTATTTTCAAAGTAGTCATTTGGATTACAAGTTATAGGCATGAAAAAATTACCAAACAATTGAACAGTGAAAGCACAAACTGTTCTTTTTGATGAAGTAACAGAAATTAGTAGCATAGTAGTTAACTATATTATATATATATATATACATATATATAATCTTTTTTTTTTTTTTTTTTTTCCGGCACCGGGGATTTAACTCACAACCTCGCACCTGCCAGACAGGCACTTACACTGAGCCAAACTCCTGGCCCTGGTTTTTTGAGGCAGGGTCGCACTATGTAACTCAGGCCCATTTTGCACTCATGTTGTAGCCCAAGCTGGGCCTCGAACTCACAATGCTCTGCCTACCTCAGCCTCCCGAGTGCTGGGATTAAAGGCGTGCGCCACCACGCCTGGCTACATATATATAATCTTTTTCCCTTCCTTTTTTCTCCTATTTTATTCTGAGTGCATTATGATAATCCCCCTCACTGAGGATTAATCTGGGGCCTTTGCACTGAGCTATATCACCATCCTTTTTAAGTGAGGATCTTGCTAAATTGTCTTGAGGTAGTTTTCAAGGTCAAAATTCTCCTGCCTCAGCCTCCTGAGTAGCTGAGAGTATGATGGTACAGCGCTGCACCTGGCTCTGTGTGTGTGTGTGTGTGTGTGTGTGTGTGTGTTGTATTGGGAATTGAATCCAGGTGCCTTCACACTGAACTATATCCCCAGGCCTTTTTATTTTTCATTTTGAGGCAGGGAGTTGCTAAATTTCTCAGACTGGGATTGAACTTGTGATTCTCATGCCTTAGCCTCCCTGAGTGCTGGGATTACAGTCATATAGCACCCTGCTGCCTTCATTGCTCATCACAATATTATGGGAAACTAACCTTTGTGTTCACTTAATTATAACTCCTGAGCACTACCACATTAGTTAATACAGGAATCTGTCCTCTCATTAAGGAACTGCAAATGTCCTTGGCAGTCTTGCCAACAGAAACTTCCTCTGGCTGCCACTCTGTGGCCTGACAAAAGCTTGGCCAATCAAACACTTCCCCCCAGGGCTTTGCCATTTCAGCAAACTAAAAGTAGTGGGGTGGCTTTTGGTCTCAGAGAGCTAAGACTGACTTCGAGCCCTGAGGATCAATGGGAAGTTACTCTGCATGCAGCTGACTCAGCAAGGAGCACTGGAATTCAGTTCCTTCATTAAATTAATCACTCAACAAATACTGACTCAGCATGCAGCGTGTGGCAGGCACTGTGCTGGACGTTCACACATCCTCATTTCATTTCAGAGATGAGGATAAATTCAAAACCTTTCAAGAAGCTGAGCATGGTGGCTCATGCCCATAGTCCCAGCTCTCAGGAGGTTGAGGCAGATTCTTTAGTCAGTTATTTACTTTATTTTATTTTATTATTTTATTTTATTTGTTTGCCTATTTAATTATTATCTAGTTATTTTGAGACAAGATCTAGCTATGTAGCTGAGGCTAGCCTCAAACTCACAGATTCTCCTGCCTCAGCCCAAGTGCTGCTATTAGAGGCACTCCTATGCTCAACTCCTTTGGTCATTTAAACTTCCATTTCTTTCTCTGTGAAATTGCTAATCTTTTACTTTGTAGGGTCATTAGAAAGATTATCGATAACAAACTCACAGGTCACCATGACAGAGGCCTGTAACCCCAGCATTCTGGAAGGCTGAGGCAGGAGGATTGCCAGTTTGAACCCATCCAGAGCTGATTAAAACAGAAAAAATGGCCAGGGGATGTAGTTCAGTGTAAAGGCCCTAAACTCAAACCCCAGTACAGGGGAGAAAAAAGGTGGGGGATAACAAGTACTTAGCACAGGATATGGGAGTTCCAATAAATGGTGCTTATTGGTTTTGGCCAAAGTCATTCTTGTACAGAGAGGTCACGTCTCACACTGGGAAGAATCAGCTGCCCTCTACACACCCCCGCCAATGTCCACAGAAAGAGCCAAGCACCCATTCTCAGGGATCGTCCCTCTCTGAGCCCAGTTCACTGTCCATGTGATCTTCTTATTGCACTGCGAAACCACATGACTTGCATTAACTCACAGGAGTGTTAAGCCCCACATTGTTCGATGTTTCACAATCAGTTGCCAAACTGACCTCATTTCCTGCCAAGCTAACCTCATTTCCGCTTTTGATAGGGTTACTAAACTGGACGGGTTCCAAGAATACTGCAGCCACCGGCTATCTAGATTCTGCAAGGGAGCTGATAAGACTCTGCAATTCTCTGTGTGGCTGCGAGCAAAAGTGAGAGACTGGACAGTTAGTAGGGGTCCTAACATTGGCTGAATGATTCCTCCTAAAGCCTTACGTGATAGAGAAGTTTGGTTGTGAAAAATAAGCAAGTAGAGCCAGGCGTGGTGGTGGCGCACGCCTTTAATCCCAGCACTCGGGAGGCTGAGGTAGGAGGAGCATTGTGAGTTCGAGGCCGGCTTGGGCTGCAACGTGAGTGCAAGGACAGCCTAAGCTATATAGTGTGACCCTGCCTCAAAACCCTAGGGCCAGGTGTTTGGCTCAGTGGCTTAAGCACCTGTCTGGCAGGTGCGAGGTTGTGAGTTTGATCCCCGGTGCCAAAGGAAAAAAAAAAAGGAAGCAAGTAGAGAGAGGTGAACCTGGAAATGAAAAGTGATGTGGTCAGAAAAATTGTCTTCCAAGACCTAGAGGAGGAAAACCCAGTCACTCACCATTCACCAGCTATTTACTGAGTGCCTGCCTACAAGGTTCAGGCACTGTCCCAGGCTCTGAGGGGAGGAGAAAGTGAAACTCCTATGTTTTTTGGAGATTACATTCCAATGAGGGGAGCAAGGTAACAAACATACATATCTTCTGAATAATTTTTAAAACTAGCATTACAGAGAAAATGTCATGAATGCCAGGTGTAGAGCATGCCTGTAGTTCCAGCCACTCATGAGGCTGAGACTGTAGGATGAGTTGAGCCTAGGCATTTGGCACCAGCCTGTATAAAATGGCACGACTTTATCTCAAAACAAACAAGCAAACAAACAAGAGAAGCCTGTGGTCTTAGCACTCAGAAGCCTGAGGCAGGAGGATCACTGTGAGTTCAAGGTCATTGAAAACCTCTCAAAAAGCCCAAATATAGATTAAAAAAGAAAGAAAGAAAGAAAGAAAAGAATGAAAGCAAGCAAGTAATAAATAAAATCAACTGATTGTGGTGGCACATCCCTGTAATTCCAGCATTCTGGGAGGCTGAGACAAGAGGATCCCAAGATCAAACCCAACCTGGGCAATTTAGTGAGACCCTGTCTCAAAATAAAAAATAAATAAATTAAAAAAGAGAGGGGTTGAGGATGTATACCAAGGCTATGTCTGGGTTCAATCCCCTGTACCACAAAAGACAAGTTAGGCAAAAGGAAAGGAGGAAGGAAAGAAGAGAAGGAGGGAAAGAAAGAGGGGGAAGGAAGAGAGCAAGAGAAAATAGCATGACTGAGGTGGGGAGGAAGCCTTTTAAGCAGGGCACCTGGTGAGCCCACACAGAGCTGTGACGTGGAGTTTGAGAGGCAGCTCTGTGAACTTCCGGGTCACAGCAATAGGCAGAAGAAAGCAAAAAACGACAGCTCCAAAGGGGTGTGCATGTGCATTTGAGGTCTAGAAAAAAAGCAAGGCCTAGGAGCTGAAATGAAGCGACAGAGACACAGAAGGCAGGAGTAGACCCCCTCATGAAGAGGCTCCCGTGACATGCCCCAGGGAGTCCCACACGGCCCTCTGTGTCCCCTCAGAGCTCAGGTCAGCAGAAGTGGGACACTGGGCAGGCCAGCTACCCTGTCCACCACTACCACTCAGACTACAAAAATCTCCATCTGCCAACCACACTGTGCAGACTGATGCATTGATAGAGCAGGGTGCCTAAAACACAGGCCAGGAAGAGGCAGAATGTATACATATCAGATGGGAAGCCTCAAAATTACAAAGCATTAACATAATTAGAGGTAAAACATCTTTTTCTTCTTTTGTTTTTGATGCTGGGGATTGAACCCAGGACCTTGTGTGTGTTAGAGAAGTGCTCTTACCTCTGAGGTCCATCCCTAATCCTAATTGTTTTAAACTGGACAATTTTTTTTTCTCTCTCTCTCAAATCCATTTTATTTCAAAGAGAAAAAAAGAAGGAAAAAAACCTATAACTAAATTTTAGAACATGTCAATCAGGAGCAACATTGGTACATACACTGCACATTGTCATCCCCAAATCATCCACCCAGACACAAGACATCTGCATTCAATTGTCCAAACAATACCAGCACAAACCTTTCTCTTCAGTGAACTCAGAGAAACCTGTAGTATAACTATCTTAGCTGGGTTTTTTTTTACATACATATACCTACACATATCCATATATTGTTTCTGTCAGCTTCTTACACTAGTGAGACAATACGATGTTTACACATGTGTGTCTTATTTATATTACTTATGAGTGTGGTCTCAAAAAATTGGACAATTCTTAAATTCATGTTCCAGGGACAAGTGGGAAAAATCTGAAAAATAAGTGTAAATGAGGAAGGTTATAGTTTAGATCTAAAACGTTCCCCAGGTTATCGTGTATGAGTTTGCACATTAGCCTGTGCTGCATTTCTTAGATGTGGGGTGCACTTTTACTATTGGTTTTACCTTTTTTTTTCCTCTTTGTTCTGCTCAAGTTTGCTCTACAGAACTGGTTTTCTCCATACCCATTTATTCCACACTTTTCAAATAAATATTTTGGTACCATTAAAAAGTAAAATAAAATATTGCTCAAATGTCTCATGTCTGGAGGGTGATTGGATCATGGATTAGTCCACTGATGAGGTCATAGCTGGTGGGGCGTGGTTAGAGGCAAATCTCTGGGGTGTATCTTTTTTTTATCAGATTTTATTCATACATTTTAGATATACATAATGATCACATTAATCATAGAGAATTTGTACCTGTATGTGATGCAACTTCTTTTTTCTTTCTCTTTTTTCCCATTTCCCTACCCTCCCTAAGAAGGGTGCATACTCGTCCCAGGCTCTTCCCTCCTAGCTTCTCTGTCTGCTTCCTGGTGACCACACAGAGAGCAGCTTTCCTCCACCACGTCCTTCCACCACACTCTCCACCTTGGAGCCAGTAGACCATAGACTGAACTCATTGAAACTGTGAGCCAAGCCAGGCGTGGTGGCACATTCCTGGAATCCCAGCAGCTAAGAGTCTGAGGCAGGAGGATTGCTGTGAGTTCAATGCCAGCCTGGGCTACATAATGAATTCAGCTTGCACTACAAAGCAAAAACCCTGTCTCAAAGAAATCTGCCCCCCGGCCAAAAAAAAAAAAAGGCTACTGTGAGCCAAAAAAAACCTCTTCTTTAAATCACCTCCTTTAAATCTTACCCCAGTGACAGGAATGCTAATATAGAAAATCGGTGCCAGGAGTATTTGTGGGGTCATTGTTGTGATTTATCTGCCTGGATGGTCTAGAAGCCTTTGGAATTGGTTTGCAGGAAGAGTTTGGAAATGTTTGGAGATGCCAACTGCAGAAGCTCTAGAATGCTGTGAGCAGTGCTTGATGAGCTCTGGTCAGAGCTCAGAAGGGCAAAATGCTGATGGAAAGGCAGACAGTAAGGGCCAGGTTTAAGTAGTTTCACTTGGGAATAAGGACTACCCTGGCAGTTGGACTGGAGGCCATATGTACTACTGTTATACAGAAAATCTGTCTACAACCTCAGCCTTATTTATTTTTATTTGCTAAATTGCTCAGGCTGGTTTCAAACTTTCAGTCCTCCTGTTTTAGTCTCCCAAAGTGCTGGGATCACAGGCATGCACCATCATACTGGCTCACAAACCTATTATTTTATTTTATTTTATTTTATTTCATTTTATTTCATTTTTTGGTGTCTGGAATCAAACTCATGACCTCATGCTTGCCAGGCAGGCGCTGTGCCACTGAGCCATATCCCCAGCCCTCACAAACCCTTTTTAAAAGAAAAAGAAATTTTTTTGAGATAGAGTCTGATTGCGTAGTTCAGATTAGCCTTGAACTTGCTTTGTAGCCCACACTGGCCTCAAATTCACATGGATCCTCTTACATCAGCTTCCCAAGTGCTGTGATTACGGGTATGTATCACTATGCCTGGTAAAATTTTCTATTAAAAAAAAAGTGAATAAAAATATTTTCTATTTTGAGACAATGTCTTGGTAAATTGCTAAATAAATATAATAAATAAATGAACAAATTGCCCAGACTTGACTTGGACTTGCAATTCCCTTGCCTCAGCCTGTTACAATGCTAGAATTATAGATGTACACTACGGTGCCTGGCTAAAACAGTATTTTTAAATTTTTATTCTTTTTTATTTAAAAAAATTTTTAAGTCAGTGGGAAAAGATGGATTATTCCAGAAAAGATGAGATGGGTATGGCCCAGAGTAGAGCACTTGCCTAGCTTATGTAGGTCTCTAGATTCAATCTCCAGCACCACAAAAGAGAAATAGAAGAGGTGTTGAAACCGGGTGTCACAGCACAGGCCTGTAATCTTAGCATTCAGAAGGCCGAGACAAGAGGATCATGAGCTCAAGGCCAGTCTAGACTCCACAGTGAGACCCTGTCTCAAACACACACAGAAAAGGTGTTGAGAAATTTAAAAGCCAGATTCTTTCACTATCCCACACATTATAGCGAAATAATTTCCAAAAGAAAGAAAGATTGAAATGTAAAACATAGGTGGCCAAGGCAGAAGGATAGCTGTTTGGGTTAACCTCGGCACCTTAGTGACCCAGCGAGACTTTGCCTTAAAATAAAAAAAATTAAAAAGGAAAAAAAAGGATTGAGGATATAGCTTAGTTTGAAGACCCTGGGATCAATTCCCAGTACTTAAAAAATAACGGGGTGAGGGGGGTAGAAGAAGAAGAAGAAAAGAAAGAAATGTAAAACCACAAAAGTACTGGAGAAGAAACATGGAAGAATTTATGTGTATTATATATTATTGTAGTCAGGAGTTACAAGGAGAACAACTGCATAAAGGACACAGGATTTGTAATATTGTTTATAATAGTCACCCAGAGTTAAACACAAGAAAGTGCAGGAAAATCTGTCCACAACACTAAGACCCAAGATATTTAGCCGAGGGCCTGAATCCCACAGCAATGTCTTGCAAGAGTCCAGCTAAAGACCCAAAGCACTTGACAATGCCTCCCACAAATCCAACTGGAAATCTAAGAGCCCACAATAAGAACTCACGCCAGTATATTTTACAGTTCTGTGCAGGAAGGCCAAAGGTCAGCGATGGGAACTAGGAAGTCTACGCCAGCAGGGTGAAGGAGCTGTGCAGTGGGTTGAGGGTTCCACAGGGGAGCCGAGAAGTCAAGCACAAAAGAAGCGGGGCTGCCCTGAAGAGTACGACAGCCATCACCAGCAGCAACGAGGTCCTGTGCTCCCCTGACTACAACATATATATATATATATATATATGTATATATATATATATATATACATATATATAAAATCTTGCTGTGCACAGATTTTCTTCTGTTTGGCAAAACATACAAATAAATAAAACAGGACGATAAAAGATAATAATAGCAAGACATGGTGGTGTACACCTCTAATTCTAGCTACTCTGGAGGCTGAATCAGGAAGATTGTCCAGTTGCAAGATCCTGCCTCAAAATAAAATTTAAAAAAAAGAAGAAAAACTGAGAAAGTAGCTCAGTGGTACAGTACTTACCTAGTGTGCTTGAAGTTGTGGACTCAATCCCAAGTACTGAGAGAGAGAGAGAGAGAGAGAGAGAGAGAGAATAGTAATGAATTCAATTATTTAAGTTTTTTAAATTCCTGTGTGCAGAAAAATATTAACAGAATTATAAGAAAAGTAACAAACTCGGAAATGTTGTCAATTTAAATTGAGATAAATAAAAAAAGATACATTAAAAGTCTAGACATTGACAAAAAAAAGACAACAAAAATTTTTTTACCTATTTTTACCTAGATGTAAACAGAGAGTTTACAGAAAAATAACCATGAAAGGGCCGGGGATATAGTTCAGCAGCACAAGTGTCTGCCCGGCAAGTACAAGGTCTTGAGTTTGATTCCAAGTACCAAATAAAATAAAATAAAATAAAACCATGCTGCATCCCTGAGAAGCATTCTGGGAGACTGAGACAGGAAGATTGAAAGTTAGAGTCCAGCCTGGGGAACCTTGTGACTTAACGGGACCCTGCCTCAAAAAAAAAATTACATTTAAAAAAGGCTGAAGATACATGTCAGAGTGAAGGCCCTGGGTTCCCCCGTACCAGTCCTACAGCCCAAAGAAGGGAGGAAGGAAAGAAGAGACCTTACATATGGAGAATGTTTAATTTCACTCATAGTAAGAGAACTGCAAAGAAAATAGCCAGTGATAACTACTTTGGACCTCCCAAATGACCTAAATTTTTAAAAAACTGTTAATACCCTGGTAGGAACATGGGGGAAAGTACTCTTCATTGGCCCAATCTCTATGGAAAATAACTGGAAACAACAACAACAACAAAAAAAAATAAATAAATAAATAAAAATAAAAAATAAAAAAGAAAGGAAAAAAGAAAAAAGAAACAACCCAAACATGGGGTCTGGAGTATAGCTCAGAGGCACAGTGCCCTGCTTGTCACATGTAAGGTCCTGAGTTTGTTTTCTGGTACCAAAACAAAACAAAAAAAGCCCTGGGCATGATCACACATTCCAGTAATCCCAGTACTTGGGAAGGTTGGGCAGGAGGATGGTGAGTTCAAGGCAACCCTAGTCTCTGCTTGGGAAAAAAAACAAAAAATAGTAAATTCTCTTTTTCTTTCTTTCTTTCTTTCTTTCTTTCTTTCTTTCTTTCTTTCTTTCTTTCTTTCTTTCTTTTTTCTTTCCTTCTTTCCTTCCTTCCTGCTTTCTCTTTGTACCAAGGATTGAAACCAACATCTATTTTTTTTTTATTTTGAGACCTGGTCTCATCAACTTGCTAAATTGCCTAGATACTGGGTTAAAACTTTTGATCCTTCTGTCTCAGCCTCCCAGAGTGCTGGGATTATAAAAGAGTACCACCACATATTGCTCTTCTAATTAAAAATAAATAGATAAAAAATTTTTAAAAAATAGTGGGCTTCTCACTAGAGAAGTTTTATAGAGAACTAAAAAGACTATTTGCAGAGTACCTCATAGGGAAAGTTGCAACTTAGTAGGAAATTTCTGACCAGTTTTCCAGGCAGCTTTCAAAATAAAACATTCCTAGCCGGGCATAGTGGCCCACGCCTTTAATCCCAGCACTTGGGAGACTGAGGCAGGAGGATCATTGTGAGTTTGAGACCAGCCTGGGCTACAAAGTGAGTTTAAGGCCAGCCTGAGCTATATAGTGAGAACCTGTCTCAAAAAATAGGGCTGGGAATTTAGCTCAGTGGCTTAAGCACCTGCCTGGCAGGTACGAGGTTGTGAGTTCAACCCCCAGTAGCAAAAATAAATAAATAAAACATTCCTTAGCTCTATGATCCTAATTTTAGTTGAGCTGACTTTATTTCTCCAACTGGATTATAAACTCCTTAAAAACAGGGAGCCTGGATTTTGCTTTTTTTTTTTTTTTTTTTTTTTGCGGCACCGGGGATTGAACTCACAGCCTTGTGCCTGCCAGGGGAGGCGCTTAAGCCACTGAGCCAAACTCCCAGCCCTGGTTTTTTGAGGCAGGGTCGCACTATGTAGCACAGGTCGGCCTTGCGCCGCGTTGTAGCCCAAGCCGGCCTCGAACTCACAACGCTCCGCCTACCTCAGCCTCCCGAGTGCTGGGATTAAAGGCGTGCGCCACCACGCCCGGCTTGGATTTTGCTTTTAAAAAAACAACCCAATCACATAGGATCTCCTGATAGCACAGGAACTATTACAAAGAACCAACAACTGGGATCTCATTAAAAACTTTTGCACAGCAAAAGAAACCACCAAAACAGCGAAGACACTGCCCACAATGTGGGAGAAAATGTTTTCCAGCTGTTCCTCAGACAAAGGATTACTATCGAGAACATATAAAGAGCTTTAAAAAATCAGACCTCCCCAATCTAAAGACCCCAATCCAAAAATGGGCATCTGAGATGAATACACACTTCTCAGATGAAGAAATACAAACAACAAATAAATATGTGAAAAAATGTTCAACTTCACTGATCACTCGAGAGATGCAAATTAAAACAACAGCCGGGGATTTAGCTCAGTGGCATAAGCACCTGCCTGGCAGGCATGTGATTGTGAGTTCGATCCCCAGTACAAAAAAAAAAAAATTGAAACAATACTGAGATTCCACCTCACCCTGAAAAGAGTGGCTAATATCAAGAAATCAACCATTAACAAATACTGGAGAGGCTATGGGGAAAGAAGAATCTTTCTCCACTGTTGGTGGGAGTGTAGACTGGTGCAACCTCTATGGAAATCAAAATGGAGATTCCTCAAAAAACTACGATTGGAGGTCCCATTTGACCCAGCTATTCCCCTTCTGGGTATCTTCTCAGAAGCATTAAAAACATTTTACCACAGCAATTTATGTGCATCCATGTTTGCAGCATCACAATTTGTAATAGTAGATCTTGAAAACAACCCAAATGCCTATCAACCAAAGAATGGATAAAATAGATGTGGTATTTTTATGCAATGGAGTACTACTCAGCTATAAAGAAGGATAAACTCAAGGCTTTTATAGGTAAATGGATGCAACTAGAGATCATACTCATAAGTGAAATAAATAAGACTCGTATGTGTAAACATTGTATTGTGTCCCTAGTGTGAGAAGCTGAAAGATATTTTATATATATATATATATATATATATACACATACATATACATATATATATATAAAATAGTTAAGATAGTTGTACTACTAATTTTTTGTTGAGGCACACTTATAGAACAGCAGACTTATAGGTATTTTATATAAAAGCTTGTGATTTGAACACTGTTAATTTTCTCCTCAACTCACTAGTGTAATAAACAAATTGGCTTTTTTTTTTTTTTTTTTTTGGTACCACCAATCAAACTCACAACATCATGCTTGCCAGGCAGGTTCTGTGCCACTGAGCTGTATCTCCAGCCTAGCAAATGGCCTTTTCAATTCCTCTGTGCAGAGTCTTTCATTTGGTTTGATATTGGCTTTTCTGCAACATTTCCTCTTAGTTCATTGAAAAGAAAGATTTGGGACTGAGGATTTAGCTCAGCAGCACAAGCGCCTGCCTGGCAAGCATAAAGTCATGAGTTTAATTCCTGGTACCAAAAAAAAAAAATTGTGCTAATGTTTGAGCAATTAAATGCCAATATCTTGTACTCTGAGTAAATTAAAGACAAAAATACACAATGTATTAACCATCGTTACCCTCTAATTATCTTGTTTTGAAATTTTGTTTTATATTTTTCCCTTTAAAATAAAAATAAAAAATCCTAACCTGGTGTTACAGTCTGTGTCTGGATATCCCCTCAAAGCCTCATGTGGTCATGGAGGTGGGCTTCTAGAGTTTGTGACTGATTCATAGTTCAATACTGGGATTATGGGTGTGAGTGCCACACCCAAGTGGGTGTGGCCTTCATACAATACAAGGGACAGACTCTCTCTCCAGTTCTTCCCCTTTTGCTCTTGTTGCTTTTGGTATCTGCCACTGCCATGAACTATTGCCAACTGCCATGAACCGCCCTGCCTCAGACCCAGCAGATTACAGACTGAAACTATGAACTAAATAAACTTTTCCTTCCTTCATTTTGGGTGTTGCATATTTTGTCTCAGCAACAAGAAAAATGTAACCAAGAAAGGGGCATAGTAATGTATGCCTGTAATCCCAGCACTGGGGAGGATTGCCGCAAGTTCAAGGTCAGTCTGAGCTATATAGTGAGCTCGAGGCCAGTCTGAACTGCATAGCGAGATCTTGTCTCAAAAAACAAAAACACACACACTCACACAATGCCCCCCGCTTCTTAGCACAAAGATGCTTAAAGCTGCCAAAAAAATTCTGTCACTTGGATGTGGCCAACACTGAGCTGTCTCAGTAACCAGGCTATAAGGTCACATATAGTTGCTTTAACCTTTCATACCACAGATAGAGAAATCTAATACATTTTTTCTGGTATAGAAGGCTCAGTCAGCAAATTTTGTCTTGGTTTGGAAAAACAAGGGATTATTTGTTCAAAGTCAGTGGACCAGGAAGGGTCGGCCAGTGCACGCACTGCTGGTGCTGATTGACAGAACACCAGCAAATGCAATCTCTTGGTCCTTGGCCTTTGACCTACCTCTGGGCACAGTACTGGGTCTCTAATTACCCTTATCTTTCTAGGGTAAATAAAAGCTACAACTACACAAAAAGAAAATGATCTTTTCCCTGCCTCTGTTCCGTCAGGCCCCGCTGATGGGCTGGTGCCAGCCTACACTAATGACAGGTCTTCCCCACTTGGGTATTCTCAAAACACCCTTCACAGGCTCACCCAGAAATGATGCTTCACCAGCTCTCACAGAATCCCTTGGTCCAGCCAAGTTGACACCTAAAATTAATCAGCACAACCAAGTAGTGGAAAGATAGAAAGGGGAATAGGGTTATAGTTTTCAAGAATGAGTTATTCCGGGCATGGTGGCACACACCTGTAATCTCAAGCACTTGGAAGGCTGAGGCAGGAGGATCAAGGAAGTGAGTTTAAGGCAGCCTGGGCTACATACTGAGTACAAGACCAGCAGGAACTACACAACAGGACCCTGTCTCAAAAAAACAAAAAAATCTTAGAAACACCTGGGAATGTAGCTTATCACTTTGGAGTTCAATCTTCAGTACCAAAAACCAACAAATAAACATTAAAGATTATTAGCAATCACCAAAAATGAGGAAAAAATAAGAGAGGGTTACAGGATTAACGACCCTGCCAATAGTTTAATTTCAGAATTGTAACCTCCAGGTTAGAGTGAATAAATTTCTCTTGTTTTAAACCACCACCCAGTTTGTGGTAATCATTACAGCAGCAACAGAAAACTAGGAAAACAGGCACCCTCAACTCAATAAATGTGCACAGAATCAGTTAATGCACTGATGCAAAAGTGTTCCCATGGAATGGGAAGGCAGAGTCCGGCTCTTATGTACAATTAACAATGAACTGCAGGATACAACCAGTAGCAAGAGGCAAGCAGCTACATTTATTGAAGATAATGAGCAGTTGTCCTCAGGGCAAGTCTGTGCCAATAAAAGATAAGGAACCAACAATGTCAGAGTAACAGAAAAGCAAAAGTCCTGCACACTGGTCATAGCATACAGTAGCAGCAGCACCCCAAGTAGTCTGGCTTTGGAAATTTCAAGAATATACACCTCAGTCCAGGTTCCTCACCCTGAATGTTGAGATGTAATTGATAGGTTTGACTGACAGGGTGCTGAGTCATCTTAAGGACTCTCAACATGCATGCTTGTCTGGAATTCACTCTGTTCTTAATTATATTCATGACAAGTAGTGCATATTTATGAACCTGTAATGAGGTATGAGTCGGGTGAAAGTGACTGGTCAGGCTAGAAGATCCAACACGCATGTGCTCTCACTTGAGAGTCAGAAATCTCCTGGATTTTTGTAATTTTATTTTTTACCTCTCTTAGGGCAATGGAAGAAGCAATGGCCACAGGATTCTGTTTAGAATTAAATAGGTGAAAGGGACAGACTCCCTCATCTCCATTATTTCTAACAGTACTAGAAGAAGTAAATGACCAAGTGAATAGAGACACAAATAAATGCATAAATACATGCATTTAATTCACAAATGAAACACATTCTCGTGGGGCAGGCCGATAAAATACAGCAGGCCATAGACGCGGGTCCTGCCCTTACTGACTGACCTAGAAAGCAGAAATCAGACTAACAAGCCCAACACTGGGATCACTCCCATTACAGTTGAAATTGGCCACACCTCCTGGTGAGTGCCTAAGGTTGTCCCCAGCCAAGCTAAGAATGCAGCACTGGGGCAAAACACATGCCCAGATGGGCCCTTGCCAAGGAAATTTTATCCCTCCCAAGGGGCCAACATACAACTGCTGCTAAACAAATATCCATTTAGGACGACTGAGTTTGTTTTTGTTTTTGCAATACTGGGGATTGAATTCAGGGCCTTCACATGGAGCTACATTCCCAGTACATTTTTATTTTTGGTTCTTTTTTTTTTTTTTTTTTTTTAAATTTGAGACAGTCTCCTATGCAGTTCAAGGTGGCCTTGAACTCACTTTATAAGCCAGACAGCTTCGAACTCACATCAGTTCTCCTGCCTCAGCCTCCCCAGTGCTGGGATTACAGGCGTGAGCCACCACACCAGATTTATTTTTATTTTATTATCCCAGACTGACCTAACTCCAAATGAGTCTCCTGCCTCAGCCTCCCCTGTGCCGGGATTACAGGCATGCAACATCATGCCTGGTTAAGATTTTGTTCTTAATGTGAACGTTCAATGTTTCTATGGTCAAAGCAATGAAGACGCCAAACATTTATAAATTGGTAAAGTCCTTGGGAAAACCATTGAATGATATACATTAAAGCTTTAACAATATTCCCATCCTTAAATTCCATTAGCCTTAACCTTACTTCTTACAAAGATGTGATACAAAAAAATCCTTTATTATTAGAACATAATCCAAACTTTTTTTTTTCTTGGTCAGTGCCAGAGATGAAACATTAATGATGGCACAAGCTAAGCAAGGGTTATACCACTGAGTTAATATTTAAAAATATTTATTTTGGAGCCGGGAGTTTGGTTCAGTTGCTTAAGCACCTGCCTGGCAGGTGAGGGGTTGTAAGTTCAATCTCTGGTACCAAGAAAAAAAAAATATATATATATACATATGTATATATATATATATATATATATATACACATATATATTTATTTAAACAGACTTAAATAGTAAGCTGCATAGCTCCGCTCCCCACATCTAACCTACCTTTCTGCCTTCGCTATAGTGCATATTGTACATTCATGTATTTGCCAGGTGTGATGGTGCACACCTGTAATTCTAGTGCTTAGGAGGCTGAGGCAGGAGGATCACTGGAAGTTTGAGACCAGCCTGGGCTACAAAATGAGTTCAAGGCCAGTCTGAATTGCATAGTGAAACCCTGTCTCAAAAAAAAAATGTGTATTCATGTATTTGTAACTATATCCTCTGAAAGTGTCAAAGTGGAGGTATTTTTAGTGCCCTTGAATAATTCCTTACACGTAGTAGATACTCAAAACAATGAAATAAACTGGGTGTGGTGCCTCATGCCTGCTAGCCTGGTGGGAGACTGAGGCAGGAGGAATGCCAAATTTGAGCCCAGCCTGAGCAACATAGTGACTTAGTGAGAACTTGTCTCAAAAAAAAAGGACTAAAGATGTAGCTCAGTGTGAAAGTTCTGGGTTTAATCACCAGCAAAACACATACACACACACACACACACCAAATCCTTTTTTTTTTTTTTTTTTTTTTGAGACAGCCTTGTTGTGCAATTCAGGCTTGTCTTGAACTCACCATGTAGCACAGGCTAGCCTTGAACTCATGGCATCCTCTGGCCTCAGCTTCCTGAGTGCCACTGGAATTACAGGTGTGTACCACCATGCCTGGCAACAAATTCTCTATAGTTGTGAAAATTAAAACAAACTGCAGGCCGGACATGGTAGCACACCCCTGTAATCCTAACACCCAGGAGGCTGAAACAAGAGGATCTCTGTGAATTCAAAGCCAGCTTGGCTACATGGAAATTTTAAGGGCAGCCTGAATTGCATAGCAAGACCCTGGCTCAGAAAAACAAAACAAAACAAAACAAAAAACCAGCCAGGCGTGGTGGTGCCTGCCTTTAACCCCAGCACTCGGGAGGCTGAGGTAGGAGGAGCATTGTGAGTTCGAGGCTGGCTTGGGCTACAATGTGAGCGCAAGGCTGGCCTGAGCTACATAGTGCAACCCTACCTCAGAAAAACTAGGTCTGGGAGTTTGGCTCAGTGGCTTAAGCACCTGTCTGGTGGGTGCAAGTTCAATCTCCAGTGCAAAAAAAAAAAAAAAAAAAAACCCTGCCAAAAATAGAGTAGTAGCAATTAAATATATTTTGTCAGTCTTTTGATTGACTGTTGGGTAGTTATTATGAAAATTATATCAGCTCAGCAAATAGATATACTGTTAAGGAAGAAATCAAACTGTATAGATTGTTGCAACACTGGCCTCAATGAACCACACCTTATGTTGCTGGACTTTTGTGAAATCCCCTGCCACATCTTCTCTGGGCTCAGCCTTGGGCCTCATATTGGATAGATAACAGGACATAAGCAAAGATAATGCAGCAGTAGCTTCAAAAGTGTTTGTATAGTGGGTTTTGATCTCTTTCTCCAAAAGCTTGTTGTGCCCAACTGCCCGTATCCTAATAGAGAAACACCTCCCCATCCAAGCTTGCAGTAACTTCCAGCCACATGAATGAGCCATCTTTCTCAGTTCAGCCTCAGTGGAGTCACCAAAGACTGCATTCATGAATGACCCCACTTGATAATAGCAAAAAAAAATGAATGTTCAGTTGAACAAAGTCCAAATTGATGACTCAGGGTGGTGAGCAAGAAAGAGCACTGTAGTTTTAAACATTAAGTTTTAGAGTCGTCTGATAATATTTCTACTTGGTTAAAATAAGCATGCAGCTGGGCATGGCAGTGCATGCTTATAATCCCAGCTACTCAGGAGACAGAATCAGGAAGATCACAAGTTCAAGGGCAACTTGGGCAATTTAGTGAGACTTTTTCTCAAAATTTGAAAAATAATGTTAGCCAGGTGTTGTGACACATGCCTGTAATTACATAGTGACCCTGCCTCTCAAAGAGAGAGAGAGAGAGAGAGAGAGGGAGATGTTAGTAATGGAATGCCTTGAGGAGTGCTCACCAGTGCCCATGGTGTCTGAGGAGTCAAATGATATCATCATTGAAGATGTTCTGTTCCATGAACTCAAAACCATCACTCCAAAGTAGGCTCATCTTTGAGCTATAGTAGCCAACAACCACGCTTGGCAGGATCTCCATAGGAACTTGACTGGCATCCTTGTCCATCTCACACTGGAGTAGAGATTCAACACCTCCCTGAGGCCACACAGAGGCAAGTTGGTTATTGTCCCCTGCTGGGGGAACTTGTCCCTCTCTGTGCCCTGGATGATGCCATCTAGCATCAGAGCGTTGAGGAAGACAACGATATGCTGGCATCTTGTGAACTGGTGGTAGAATAACCTTTCTGTCATCTAATGTCTAGTGGAACCAGGTCTTGTGGATGGCACCAGAGGCAGGGACTTCACAGCTAAAGGGCAGGGGGCGCCTGCCAGGGTCAGTGAAGACCATCTCTGGCTGTCTCCAGAGATTTTGATTACATGGTTTTGTGGTGCCCAGGGTTTAGCTCAGTGGCACAGGCACCTGCCTGGCAAGCATGAGGTCCTCAGTTTGATCCTCAGTACCAAAACAAAAAACCAACAAAAACATGGTTTTGTGTTTTCTCTAAATTGTAGTAAAACATATAGAACATAAAATGTGCCATTTTAACCATCTGTATTTATTTGTCTGTTTGGGTGTTTATTGCTGTACTGGAAATTAAACCCAGGACCTGAGTTTTACTAGGCAAGCCCTCTACCACTGAGCTACATCTCCAGGCCTATCTATCTATCTATCTATCTATCTATCTATCTATCATCTATCTATTTTGCAGTACTGGAGACTGAGCCCAGGGCTTAATGTATGCTAAGCAAGCACATCCCTAGCCATTTTAATAGTTTTGTTTTGTTTTGTTTTGTTTTGTTTTGTTTTGTTTTGTTTTGTTTTTTGAGACAGGATCTCACTTTGTAGTGCAGGCTGGCCTTGAACTCACCATGAAGTGCAGGCTGGTCTCAAACTCATGGCAATTCTTTTGCCTCACCCTCCCAAATGCTGGTAGTATAGTCTTGCACCACCACACCTAGCTTGCTTTTTGTTTTAAATTATTTTTAAATTTTTAGCTGGGTGTAGTGGAGCACGCCTGTAAACCCAGCACTCAGGAGGCTGAGGCAGGAAGATCGTAGCAAGTTTGAGACCAGCCAGGGCTACAAAGTGAGCTCAAGGTCAGTTTGAACTGCAAAGTGAGACCCTGTCTCAAAAAGACAAAAAAAAATTTTTTTTACTAATACATGTTTGTAGTACATGATAGGGAGTGGATACATGTACACAATACATCTTCATTCTATTCACTTCCCCTTTCCCCAAGAAGCTGACTCTCAAGAAGGCTGCTGCTTGTGTTCCCAGGGTGACAACTGTCCCGCCCCACCCCTGTGGCCTGCTGGGTTTCTTCCAGGAGGCCAGCACAGCAGGACACAGAAGTAGGTAGAACAGAGGCAGCTTCAATGCTACAGGTCAGGCACACAGTGGGCAGCCTTTCTGGTGCCTGCATTTGCCCACAAGGCCCTAAATGAGTTGAGTCCAGGTGCTGCTGCCAGCACTGCCTAGGACTTTGCACTGGGATGACCTGGATTGCTGCCCAGCCTGTGCTGTTAGGCAGACTGTCTGTGGGTCTGCTTTTCTATGTGACATTCAGCCTTCAAATCTATACAAGCTGTGTGCAACATGGTCTCTCTACCTTCTGATACCCCTTTATTTAATAGTGTATTTACTTTAAAAATAAAGTATCACCCAGCATGAACTTCCTTCTGAGGATGGAAGTCTCTCTATTGTGCTATTAAAAATGGTTGTTCACTCACCATGAACTAACAATCTGTAGAGTGACCAATACCTATTCTGGTTCATTTCCCATGTTATCAAGCAGAATTAGGCTGAACAATTGCATTAGTCACCTTTCTGTCATTGATACAAAATACCTGACATAAAGAAGAGGCTTATTTGGCTCACAGTTTCAGAAGTTTCAGTCCAAGGTTAGTTGCTTCCAAGGCAGAAGCATCGGGGCAGAAGAAAACTGCCCAACCCATGACAGCCAGGAAGTGCAAAGGGTAGAGCCAGAGCCCATTTATCACTGAAATAATCTACTGATGAGTACAGTGACTCTCTGATTTGATCATCTTCCAAAAGCTCCTCTTCCAAACACATGAGAATTTGGGGGGACATTTCAGACCAATACTAATATATAATAAAACTGAGGCTGTGGAACCATTCCTTTCTACTAATCTGAACCTGGGCAAGATGAAGGCCAATGTCTTGACCCTTGTCCTAAGACCCACTAACTGGAGACAGAGAGAAGGAAACAAAGACCACCGGAAAATTCCAAAGTCCCAAACCAGCATGCATGCCAGATTCTTGGGGGCGACCCATAGTAACCTGTCTTCATGTGGAGCTCATTAAAAGTTCATGCACATGGACTGCATCTCCTACATCCAGTGGTAAATAAGTGAATTATGGGAAAGGACATGTGCAGTAGATACAGCTGATGTGACTCAGCACCCTGTCAATCATGCTCTAGAAGACCCAATGGGAGATGCCCTCAACCTGGGCAACATTTTAAATTCTTTAACCAGCCTATTCGGCATTCCTTCCCTTTTCCTTTCTGCTAGCTAAAGTCCATTCACTCCATATATACTGCTGCCTGATTAAAACTGCCCCTTTTTCCTTGTCTTCACATGCCACATCAAATTCTTTTTTTCATCACACACACAAGACTTAGAAACCTGTCTGGGACTCCATCGCCCAGAGCAACAGAAACTATTATAAAGTTCAATTATTGTAGAGTTACCTCTAGTACCTCCGAAAGAAAAAAACAAAAGTACAGAAGGAAGGAGGGAAGGAGGAAACCCTAAGTGAAGCAACTTGATCTTGCTATCTTTACAACAGACATAAATATCAGGATGGGGTGTTGAAGCACACCTTCCCCTAAGAAACCAGACCTGGGACATCCCCTACTGCCCCTCACCATCTCCTATGTCTCCCATGAGGCCCCAAGACTCACTCTGTACTCCCAAACCCATAACCAAAGATGACCTGAACTTTCTGAGCTCCTTCCCTGCCTGCCTGCCCAGACAAGATGTGGCATTTACAATCATAGTGTGGTAAGTAGCCCTGTGGTTTCTGCTTTATGGAAAGACAATCTATGAAGAAATCAATAGGCAGTACTCTGTGTGGACCTCCTAGTAGAAGACAAACATTTTTTTTTTTGTATTTGCAAAATTTTATTGGTTCATTTTAAATACACATAATGATAACACTCATCATAGGGAATTTGTACCCGTATATGACATATCTTACTTCTTCTTTTTTCCCATTCCCCTCCCCTCTCTTTAACTTCCTTTCCTTATTTACAAAAGCTTTGTTTCCATTTTTCCTTCTATTCTTTTTTCTTGTCCCATTTTTCCTTTCCCCTTCCTCCCACCTTTGTTCCCCTTCTCGCTTGAACATTTTCTTTCCGTTTCCCAGTATCTATTTTACGTTTTGTGTGTTTTGCTTTGTTTTGTTTTGTTTTTTGTACCTGGGAACTGAACTCACGACCTTGTGCCTGCCCGGCAGGTGCTTGTGCCGCTGAGCTAAATCCCTGGCCTTATTTTGCATTTTGATATTATTTATATTTTTGGTTTCTCATATCAGAGAAAAATATGTGATATTTAATTTCCATGTTTATGAAGTTCTTGGGGTTTGTTTTGCTATTGATTTCCAATTTCATTGCACTATGGTTTGATAATATGCATGGGATAATTTCAGTTACTTTTCATTTACTTGAGCATGTTTTGTGAGCTAGTAGGTGGTCTATTTTGAAGAATGTCGTATGTGTAGCTGAGAAGAATGTGTATCCTGATATTCTGGGGTGGAACACAATGTAAACATCTACTAAGTCCATTTGTTTAAAAGTTTGGCTAAATTGTGATTTTTTTCATTGTTTTTTGTCTAGCTGGTTCCCCCATTTGTGACAGTGGGGTACTGAGGACCCCCATTACAATTGTATCAATGTTTATTTGATTTTTCGTATCTGTTAATAATTGTTTTTATATAGTTGAGTGTGCTGGTATTTCATGCATGTATATTCATGATTGCTATCTCTTAGTCTTGGATTGTTACCTTTACAAGGTTGTAGTAATCTTATTTCTCTCTCTTAATCAGTCTTGGCTTGAAATCTACTTTGTCTGCAAATAGAATAGTTACCTCTGCTTTTTTCACATCCTGTCACATGGAATTTTGTCTTCCATCTTTTGACTTTCATTTACGAATTTCTTTTTGAATCAAATGTGTTTCTTGTATGCAGCATATTGTTGGATCTAGTTTCTTTTATTCTTTCATTTTTTGGTATGAGAAATCAAACTCACAGCCTCATGCTTGCCAAGCAGGTGCTGTGTGGATCTAGTTTCTTGTTCCATTCTCCCAGTTTGTTTCTTTTGATTGGTGAATTGAGACCATTAACATTGATGTCTACAAATGATATGTATTGACTTATCCTTGTCATGTTGTCATTTTCCTGTTTTTGGTTCCCTTTTTCTCCCCTCTGTTTAATTACTTACCTTTCCTGGGGGATTCATTCTGTTGGGTTTTATAGAGTTGTAGTCCTTGTTATCTCTTTCTAGAATATTCTTCAAAACATTTTGAAGTGCTGGTTTGGTGGTTATGAATTTTTTTAGGTGTTTTGTTTTTGTTATTGTTTTTTATGTAAGCATCTTATTTCATCATCAATTTTTAAAGATATTTTTGTGGCATACCTCAATCTGGGTTGGAAAATGTTTTTCTTTTTCTTTTTTTTTTTTGGAAGTTGTTTTCTTTTATGACTTGAAATACTTCACTCCAAGCTCTCTTCACTTGAGGGTTTGTGTCTTTTCTTCATAGGTGAATGAACTATTATAGATGAATTGAATTAAATTAATTCACTTATAAAGGAAAGAGACAAATTAATTCTTTTCTCTAAAAGCTTTTACTATATTTTTATTTTTCTCTAACAGCTTTTAATATTCTGTCCTTGTGTTGAATTTCTGGAATCTTGACTATTATATTCCTTGGTGTAAATTCTTTTTTCGATCATGGCTATTTGGAGTTCTACATGCATCATTTATCTGTTGTCAAATTGTTTTACATGCTTGGAAAGTTTTCTGCCATGACTTCTGTGGAGAGGTTTTTTTTTTATGCCACTTGTACTATCTTCTGCTTTTTCATTAACAGATCAATCTTATATTATTTTTCTTTGCATCATTTAGCAGTTGTTGGTTTGATTTTTTTTTTGTTCCCATTACTTTTAAGAATCTTTTTTTTTTTTTTTTTGCGGGGGGGAGGTACCTGGAATGGAACTCAGGACCTTGTGTTTGCCAGGTAGGTACTTGTGCCACTGAGCTATATCCTTGTCTCTAAGAATCTTTCTTTTCTTGATTGTTGATCACAATTCTGTCTTCCACAGCTGATATTCTGTCCT
Organism: Dasyprocta punctata; assembly: GCA_004363535.1. NCBI lineage: Eukaryota > Metazoa > Chordata > Mammalia > Rodentia > Dasyproctidae > Dasyprocta > Dasyprocta punctata. Next base: position 8,767 of record RJWM01012246.1, on the reverse strand, counting down.
TGCATTGGCTCATTCTGCTGTATATATTCCAATGGAATTTTTAATCTCTTGGATATCTGTTTGAATCTGTTTCCTGGATTCCATTTCCTCCCTATGTTGGACATTCATGGCTTTCATCTGTTATAGGCAACTTAGTTAGTTAAAAATATTATAGGCAGTCAGACAGGGCTAGGCCCTCAATGGAATAGGCACAGAGGGCCAGATATCTTGTGACCTTAGAAGAGATACACACCTCTTGCTGTCAGCCAGATCTCAAGACAGAAGGCAAAACAAATGCAACCACACCCTAAGTATAAGCATTAGGGATTAGGGATGGATCATCTTGAGAAGCCAAGAATTACCATCCCAATCCCCTAATCCATAAAAATGCTTGCTTACTACGTGACTCACTTCCCCATTTGTCCTTGATTTGGTCACTCTTACCTAAACAATCAATCTTATTGGTTGATCACAGTTTTGTCCCACCTCAAGCCCATCTGCCTTACTAGTTCCCAGTTTTCCCCATCATGGTTTTGCTCTATAAAAGTCACTGGAAAAGACAGAGTCGGGGGCAACCCACTCTGGCCCCCCTTCTGTCCCTCAGACAGAAGCTTTCTCTCAATAAATATCTTCCACTCTTACCCTCCGTTGTTCCTAAAATTCATTCTTCGATTTTTAGAGAACACAAACTCATGCTGGACATATAGTAGGTTGAGAGTTTCATTCCCCCATATCATTTGGAGGTCTCCCACCAAGATCGTTTTCCTATATCACGTCCTTTTCTTAAATTCCTCTGTTTTTAAACTTGTATCTGCTCTAGAGTCATTAAGTCTTTCATTATGGTCACCATCTCTGTAGTTATCTGAGGAATTATTTCTAATTCGATTTTTTGCTAGAGCCTCATTCACCCTTTGTTACTTCAGCTGTTTCCATTTCAGAGTGCCCAGGTACATGGCCCTTAAAATTTTCTATTTCATTGCACTCTGCATTTGTCTTTGGTGAGCTGGAAGTTTGTGGTTGCATCTTGCTTAAGTGTTGTGCTAGTTACTTTTCTTGTTGCTGAGACAAAATACCCAACACCCAAAGTTAAAGGTAGAAAGGTTTGTTAACCTCACAGTTTGTAGAGCTTTCGGTCCACAATTGTCTGTCTCCAACGTAGGATTGCACATGGCAGAGGGACAGCAATTCATGATAGTGGAGGAAAGCAAGAGCAACAAGGGATTTTAACAGCATCTTTCTTCCGCTTTTACAAACTATCTAGACAACTAGGTCTAGAGCAGTACCAATCTAATCAGTGGACTGATTTAGTAACCACACACCCTTAATCTCAGCATTGAAACATGAATCAATCACACACACTAGATCCAGCTACATCGGAAGGAGCTCTCCCTACAACCACATGAGACTTTAGGGAGACGTGTAAAAATAAGACACAGAAAGTGTCTTCTCATTTTCAATTTTTTGGTTTAATTCCTGGGTTGATGCTTGTAAATTGTTTATAGCAAGTAGATTTACTGCTAGTATTTAGAACCCTTAGGAAATGACTATTAGAGATATCTTCCAAGTGTAGCTGGAGTTTGGATTTTGATTCTTTTACAAGATCCTACATCTTCAATTTACTGGGGATGAGAAGTTGTTTTCCATTTGACCTAGCCCCTAGTTCTTTGCCACTGGCCTATAGTATTGTTTATGACCCTCAGGCAATCTCAGTTTTGGCATACCAGAAAGTACATCTGATTATAACAATTGTTACCTTGGTTGAAGTAGTACAATGAGCAATAAAAATAGAATCAAACATAGCCTAGAAAATAATGAACTGTGGTAACTGTTGATTTGCTACCTTTATATATATTTTTGATTATATAACAAAATCTAAAACAAACCAGAAAATTGTGTGCAGTAAATATGCTTTTAATATGGTGATTTTACCCTCAGGGAGAAAATTTAACAGTAGTTAGGGAGAAAAGTAGTGAAATAGAAGAAGAGGAAGAGATTAGAAGCAAAACTGGAGGACAAAGGAAGATTATGCAAACTCTGGAAAACTGGTAATGAAGACAGCAGGGAAAAGAGAAGGAAGAAACATAAACAAGAACAGAACAGAATGAAAGCCAAAAAATAACTAGACAGAATGTTCACACTGACAAAAAAGAACAAGCAATCAAGAAAAAAGAAAACAAAACAAAAGCAAGAAAAGAAGAACATGTTCACTTCAAGGTGTGTCTCTGCTGTCACTGGTAGACATCTTGCACAGACAGAGTCCAGATCCATGTTGATTAATCCTAGCAAGTCTTTGGTAGATTTATGGTGGGGTAATAGATAATCCCAGCAAGTTTACACTTTTACTTCCATTGATGTTCAGACTGGTTTTTGGCTGTGAGGCTAGAACTCAATTTATTAAGCCTGCAACACTCCATGTGCCTCCTGCCAGCTTGAACTCAGCTCCTTGACCTTCTGCCAACTTGAACTCAGTTCTGCTTGGCCCTGACACTAGGAGCTGCTAGATGGAGCCAGTAGCTGGTCTGAGTTCCAAGCTCAGTAAGCCCTTCTCCAAGAATGTTCCCAGCCCATCCCCCTCTCTTAGGGAACGTCTGAACCCAAATAACTCATCTGCCACTGCAGTCTGCTGCATCTACTTCTCCAATCCACTGGCATGTTTCTTTATGGAGCCCTGTGGGGTCTCCAGTAGTCACTGTGCATCTACAGGTTCAGGCTGCCCTTCCTGCAGTAAGTCGGGACTCAGGGAAAAGGTGTGCTTCCCACAATCTTCTTCATTGAAGCCTCCCTTCAGTTTCCCCTTGGGCTTCAGTTCTTGCTTCAGAATCTTGCTGGGTTCTGGACCCCCTTCTCTCTTTCTTCTGCTCCTCACATTGCTATATTCTAGCATCTGTACACCAAATCTCAGAGAGACTGTTTCCCTGCTGTTCACCACTCTACCATCTTCCAGGAAGTCCCACAAATAAGTTTCTCTAAGTGTAGTTTCTAAACTTTTTCTGAGGGGCTAGAAACATTTATAGATTCACAGAAGCAAAAATAGGTTACAAAGTTCCAGTGTCCCCTTCATCCACTTTCCCTGGTGATTGCTTCTTATGTAATTATAAAATAATGTCAAAACCAGAAAATTGATGTTTGTTCACTATATGTACATATGACCACAGTTTAATATTGTCTTATTATGGGAGGAGTTTGTGTGTGTGCATGTGTGTGCGTGTGTTGTGGTACCAGGGATTGAACTCACAACCTCGCACCTGCCAGGCAGGTGCTTATGCCACTGAGCTAAATCCCCGGCCCTATTGTTTGAGACAAGCCTCACTGTACAGTTCAGGCTGGCCTTGAACTCACTTTGTAGCCCAGGCTGATCTCGCACTCATGGCGATCCTCCTGCCTCAGCCTCGTGAATGCTAGGATTACAGGCATGCAGCACCACGCCCTGCAGGAGGAGTTTAAATCAGTGCTTCACATCTGTATTATTTCAAATGGAGTAAATATAATTTAAAAAATAAGGGCCAGGGATATAGCTCAGCAGCACAACAAAGTCCTGAGTTTGATTTCCCGGTACCCAAATAAATGAATAAATAAAACAAAATCAGCACTTTATGCTCATCTCCATGAAATTCACCCTTTGTTCAGGGCCCAGGGTCTCCTCAGTTTCCTGGTTCAAACTGGGACTCCACACTGGAATCTTGAGCAAGCACTCCTACTGGTAAGGTGTTTGGAGAATGCCTCCTCAGTGGCTCCTTGATTCTAAACTTGGATGCTCTGGGACTGACTCATCCCTGCCTTGCCATGAGATGCTCCATATCAGGCACAGCTCTTGCTGTGAAGCCTAGGCTCTAGGCTGGCTTGCAGTTTTCTCTCCTCCTCTCCTGACCCTGCCCCAGCCTAGTGTTTGCTGCCGATCTCAATTTTCTCCACGGCCTGTCCAATTCAGCATTGATGTCTTTACATTTTTGCTTCCTGGCAAAAGCAAATATTTGTTACTAATTTCCCAACTCTTTTTGTCCTTGTGTGCTTTCTTTAACCCTCCTTACAGGGCACTCCTCCCTTGGCTCCAGGGTCCTGGTAATTACTTCCTTCTACCTCAAGTACTTATTTTTTCCCATTTCCTCTTTCCTTCCATTGTTATGCAGAGGGGAGGGGAGCCTGCTGAATGTACAAGAAGGAGAATTGGATTAGGCAGCAGGATATTCCAGAGTTTTTCCTGGTTCTGCCTCTGCTCCACACCCAGTTCCACCTGCAGAACTGAGGAGGTGGAACCAACCCTGTCCGAGAAATCCTCAGAAAGAAATGTCTATGGCACTAATGGAAAAATGCTGGAAGAACACAGTGATGGTATCTTGTCATCATTTACTCAGGTGAGCTGGAAGTGCTCACATTACAAAATTACCAACTCCGCTTATTACCTGCGGGAGGAAAACAGGAGTGTTGGGAAGAAAACCAACTTGGTTCAGGAAAATCAATGTGAGAAAGTTAACTTAAAATCTTTATCCTGGAACTGCTTTCTTAAATCACCGTTCTCATCCTTATATATGCCTGTGAAAATCTGGAATAGACTCCTATAACCAGGAAAATGTATATGAATAGATAAACCAAATCTAAGGGGCTCGCTGCTTCTTCGAGACCCGGGACACAGGGACTGTCAATAAGGGGTGTAAGAGGCCGCGAGCTGTAGGCAGGCCTTTCCTCCCTTGTAAATCCCATTTAGGGTTCAGGGCATTTGGGAGAAAGCGTTCATTTGTTCGTTCATTCAACAAGCAACTCTTTGAGAAACTTCCAAGTGTCAAGCCCCACGCTGGGCCGCATTGTGAGGCAGGAGGAGGTGAATCAGACGCAGCGCCTGTTCCCGGGACACTCGCGGTCTGGCGGGGGGACCGAGACCGGACAGACAATGAGTGTTCAGTGATGGAAGAGGTAGCGGAACTGTAGGAGTCCGGGGGCGGGGCGGGGCGGCCCTGCTTCCCACAGTTCCCCTTTCCCACAGTGCTCAGTTCCTTTACCTAACTACAAAGCCAAGTCAGTTAAAAAATGTTTGAAGTATTCCCTGAGGGACTTCTGGGGTCGAGGTACCCCAGACCCACCGGACTTTCACCTCCCGCGGCGGGCAGGCCGAGCTGCGAGCTCTCCAGCGCCCCAAGGGCTCGGCCTGCTCGGCTCCCGCCAGTCGCAATAGCTCTGCTCCCAGGCCAGTTTCTCAGTAATTCCCCAGTCCCTCTGTGCCTTTTCCTTTTCTGACTCTAGCCGTATTCCTTTTAGTCACTGAGTTACCAAGAAACAAGACGTGACAGAAAACGTTTTAAGGAGATTACAGATTTGCAAGAAATCGGGAGAGCTCTGGTGCCCGCTGCTCTTCGGGCTGGGCAGGGATTTCGCGCACCTCTTCCCTGACTCCTCATTTTGCCGGCTTCAGAGAAAAATCACCAGCCTTAGCTGTGCTTATCCTAGCTGCTGCCCAGTCGCATCTCTGGTCCCCCGGGACCCCTCTGAAGGTTCCTGATGCTTTTTCTGCCTTCCTGAGCGCAGTTTTTTTGTGTGTGTTTTGTTTTTTCCTATTAGAAACTGAACCTAGGCAACCCACACGGGATCCATTCTCTCTGGGACAGAAGCTTTCTTTCCCCCAATACGTGTATTATATATTCTGCTCTTTAAAAAAAAAAAAAAGGAATTGAAACTAGAGCCTTCGCAAGAATACATCTCCAGTCCTATTTACTTATATTTACTTATTTAGAGACAGGATCTTGCAAAATTACGCAGGCTGGCTGGGCATGGTGATGCAGGCCTGTAATCCCAGCCTTTGGGAGGCTGAGGCATGTCGATCACTTTGAGTTCAAGGTCAGCCTCAGCTACTAGTGAGTTCAAGGCCAGCCTGAATTACATAGTGAGCCCCTGTTTAAAAAAAAAAAATTACACAGGCTGGGCTCTAACTTTCCCACTGCCTGCCTCAGCCTCTGGAGTAGCTGGGATTACAGAATGTGAAGTTGTGTCCCACTAGTTTTACTTGATCTTGCCTTTGTGAATCCATGCTCAGATGAACTCTTTCCCATAGGACACACGTAAAGATGACTTTGATTGGTTCAGTTTAGGTCACTTAACCAATCCCTGAACGAGGTCACTTAACCTATCCTGTGGCTAGGGAACTGGAGACCTCTGCTTGGCCCTCCTGGGCCACCTATACCTTTGTGGGGCCTGGGCAGGACTGACACACAGTGGACCCCAAGCCCTTGTGAAGAAGTAGGGAATGGCATCTCCAAAGGATAAGTGGGGACAAAAATGACAGAGCCTCAGACCCTCTCTTATGGAGGAGGGGCCTACATGTTCTCAGCTCTTTCTTACCTGTATTTACTGTTGTTGCTCTCCATTTGTCCAGAATTGTCTCGGTGGCCCTGCCTCTCAAAACCTATGTGGCCAACTCTTACTTGACCTTTAGGTTTCAGTTTAAAAACCAGCTATTTCCAGATGCTTCTCCTGACCCCACACATGAAATTATACCTAGCTTGAGATTGTAATGCTCAGGGAAACAAATTGCACATGGGTTAGATATTGCATGGTGTCTGTTTGTTTGTTTGTTTTGGAGACAGTGTTTCATCACGTAGCCCAAGCTGGTCTAGTACTTGCAGTGATCTACCTGTCTCAGCTTCCAAGGGCTGGGTTCATAGGCATGTACCACCAACCCTGGCTACTCAGTTTCTCTCCTATGAGAATATAAATATAGAACAAAATAAAAGATAGATGTTATAAAACAGGGAGATAGACCTTTTGCAGATGGGAAGGGGATCTAGAAATGGAGGCAATGGGGTGGGAGGTGGAGGAAGCAAAATAAAATAGGGTCAAGACTTGATATGTGTGTACCAATGATTCACTGCAATGAGTGTTTTCATTATATATCATAAATATATACTATTTTAAAAAAACAGATACAAATAGAGCTAGGCATAGTGGCACATGTTGTAATCCCAGCTACTTGGGAGGCTGAGGCAGGAGTTCAAGACTACATAGTGAGTTCAAGGCCAGCCTGAATTACATAGCAAGATCCTGTCTCAAAACACACACACACACAAATTACACTTACCTGACTGTCACTATTATAGCATTATTGTAATTAAACAAATTTTGATTAAATTTTTAATTTAATTTAGATTAATTCAATGCTATTTATTAATGTTATTTAAAAGGCTGTCTCTCTCTCCCTCATTAGGTTGTAAATTCCATAAGGACAAAGATTCCCCTGAGTTCTGATCTCATTTTCAGTCTTTGTTGCCTACCAGCTCCTATTGCTTTAACATGAGGTAGGTTCTCACTCCTTAGAAAGCCTGTAACAGGGCCATGGGCTGGGGTAAATGAGATATATGAGGGTTTTGCATGCAAGGTGCTGGAGATCCTGTCACAGCAGTTTCTGCATGTGCATTGGGCCAGTGTTGTGGTTTTGTTTTGTTGGATTCAATAGGTGCTGAAATTAAGCTGTTGGGTTGTAAATAAAATTTAAATGTTTTTTATTTTATTTGTGGTACTAGGAATTGAATCAGGGTCATCACAATAAGCTACATCCCACTTTTTTTTTTTTTTTGAGACGTGCTGTCACATGTAGTTCAGACCAGCCTTTGAATTCACAGTGTAGCTTAGACTGGCCTCAAACTTGTGGTATTCCTCCTGCCTCAGCCTCCCAAGTGCTAGGATTACAGGTGTGCACCACCACATCCAGTTTATTTTTTTATTTTGAGACAAGGTTTTGCTAAGTCACTAAATTGTCCAGGCTGGGCTTGAACTAACAACCCTCCTGCCTCCAGGCCCAGCTTGTATTTTATGTTTCAAAAATTCCATTTAAACTGAGCATTGGTGGCACATGCCTATAATCCCAGTACTCCAGAGAGTAATGCAGGAGGATCGCTGTGAGTTTGAAGCCAGCCTGGGCTACACAGTGAGTTCAAGGCTAGCCTGAACTACAGAGTGAGACCTTGTCTCAAAACAAACAAACAAAATTTTGTTTAAACCAGGCTTGGTTGGCACATGCCTGTGATTCCAGCATGTTGGAGGCTGAGACAGGAGGATCATCATGAATTTAAGGCCAACCTGGACTACATCGTGGGACTGTGTCTCAAAATACAAGCAGAAGGACCCAGTAAAATATAATATAAAACAGAAACAGACTAGACAGCATCAGAGAGCATCACATGAAACACATAATAAGCTTTGAGGGCAAGTGTTGGGGGTAAAACCCAGGGTCGCAGGCTATAATGCCAGCACTTTTTAATTTTGGATCAATGTCTCACTGAATTGTCCAGGCTGGTCTTGAATTTGCAGTCCTCCTGCCTCAGCCTCCAGAGAAACTGGGATTACCAAGATGTATTGCTATAGCCAGTTTGTTTGTTTGTTTTTTGTTTCTCTTTTTTTTGTTTGTTTGTTTAAGACAGGGTCTCCCTGTAGAATCGGGGCCAACTTAAACTCACTGTGTTGCACAATCTGGCCTCAAACTTGCAGGGGTCCTTCTGCCTCAACCTTTGGAATTGCTGAAATTATAGGCATGTACCACCACACCCAGCTATGCCTAGCTTTCTTCATTGAATTTTTATTTCAGCATACAACAATTACAAACACATCCCTATGTACTGAATTGTAAAATGGATTTCTTCCTGGGGGGATGTAAGTGCAAAAAAAAGTTTGAGAATCTACAGTGCATTAGGCTTTGTCTGGACAGAAGCCAGGTAAGATACATTGTTACAGTACAGATCAGCATGACACCTGCCCTCCAACCAGTGGAAGTGGAGACAATTTCAGGATGTTGTCCTGGGTGAACCCT
>RJWM01012245.1:0-57180 GCA_004363535.1 Dasyprocta punctata | reverse complement strand
CCAGGCCTCTGGTCAGCAACCCAAGCATCTCTTTACAGTGGGAAACGTAGCATGTATGGGGGATTCTCTTCTGTCTTGTCTTTTATTATTAATAAAATATTTAAAAAAAATAAAGATTTTTGAAAAGGTTATAGAGGCCTTTTGTGATTAAATTTAGTGAATCTACTAGAACTGCCAGTTCCCCTGCAGTTTTGAATAAAATGCTTTACTTGACAGATTTCTTGAATGAGGGTCTCTTGGGTATGGTTTGAAGTGCAGAATAACTCTGTTGCTACTAGAAAATAATCTTAGACTTAAGTGTGTATTGTTTTTTGATGCACTGGCAAGTTGACATGCTTCCTAGTTGCTAGATTCTAAAGTTAGAGGTGTTTTTGTTTTGCAAAAGCTCTTGATGGATTAAAGTCTGCATTATTTGAAATAATTGCCACATGAACCCCTACTGTTTACTGTCACTTATTTCGGGACCTGGAAGTGATTTGGATACATTAGAATACTATTGTAATGACTATGGCTAGGTAAGTGTTTCATAAAAAGAGCATTTACCAAGATATCATAAAAATATTGATAGCTCATTTTGCAGGTACTGTGAACACATTATCCAGTGAACTCTGGAATGAAGATTTTTGTTTGTTTCGTGTTTACAGTGACTTTCAACCAACTTTTATTTTCTAGCTTGTACTGTGTACTCACTACCATCCTGGGTTTTTTGGAAATAGAACAGAAACAGATCACAAGAATTAAATTGCTAACTCTTGTATGAACAAAATACATATATAAGACATCATGTTGAACAATTGAAACTTACAATAAACACAAAGAGAATTAATAGTAAAGGGAGATTACTGGAGGCTGAGGTATGTCTGAAAAGGTTTTATAGAAAAGTCTGACTTGACTTTGGATTTTTTAGGCATTGTTGAAAGAAGTTCAGTGTAAGATGAGTTATGCCACTTGATTTTCTAATTTTTGTAAATATTATTCTCTTGGCTAAATTCAAAGGAGGAAGGAACTACCAGTAGCAATTTATTTCATTTTAGTGAGCATAGTTTTCTACATTACATACTAGATTAATAATGCACATGCTGTAGAAGTCTGACATAAAATAATCATGTTTTCTCCTAGGAGAATGTTTTCTGAGCAGATGTAGATAATTGAGTTCATATATTGTTATATCCTGTATGTTTTTACTGTTTACTAAGGAACTGTTTTCTTCTATGTGTTTAGTATAAAACTGGTCTGACAAGTACAATCTTAGATGACTAATGTGCACCAAACCCTATTTCCTAATGAATTGTATAAGCAACATGTATTTTGGTTCATTAAATATATGATAACTTTGTTTTTACACTCCCTTTATACTAGTATTGCTACCATTTTCTGACAATAAATAGAAGAGATATTTCAGTCTTGAAAATGGATCCTGTTAAAGCTCTAAAAATGTTATTAATAATGCAACTAACGTTCATGTTCAAACTACAAATGCAAACCTGTGCACAACTCATTTTAGTTCATTTCTTACAACTTTTTGCTGTGTTGAATTGATTACTCACTAGTGGTCTGCTGCTTTTATGTATTTATTCATTTATTTTGAGACAAGGGCTTGCTATGTAGTTCATTCTGGCCTTGAACTCACTGTTAGTCCAGGCTGACCTCGAACTCGAGGCAATCCTTCTGCCTCAGCCTCCGGAGGGCTGAGATTACAGTCATGGGCCACCACACTTGTGCTCTGCTGGGTTTTAGTCAACCATTATGAGTTGATATTTGCATATAGAAAATCATACTGCAATTGCAGATGGTCTCTGACTTACCATCATTTCCCTTGTGAGTTTGCAATCTTAAAATGGTGCAAAAACAATGTGCATTTGGTGGAAACTGTACTTTTAATTTTTATATTTTCCCAAGCTTGTAATCTGTTCAATATTTTCTATCAATACTGTGTAGCTGCAGTGAGCCATGGCTCCCTGTTAGCCATGTGATCGTAAGGGAAAACAGCCAGTAGCTTACAGTGAATTGTGTTGCTAAACTATGAGTTTTGATAGGTTAGGTGTATTAAATGCATTTTTAAATAATGATATTTTCAATTTGCGATGAGTTTATTGGAATATAACCTCATCATAATTGAAGGAGCACCTGTATTACATCAAAAGAGAGGTTCAAGTACCTCCCCAAATTGCCAATTCATTGTTTCAAAAATATTTTAATATATTCTAATTTGTTTCATTTATAGTATTTATTTAATTCATCAAAAAGAAAGTTTTGTGTTATTATCTCTTTGTTTCCCTTTGTAAGAATATTTTTGGTCCATGTCTTATACCTGGAATAATTACTTTGAAGATAATGATATGCAGTATATTAGCTATTGTTATTCTCTTATTATTTTGGTAGGAAAGTTTGTTTTGTTTTTTCATAAATAAAAATATATAAGTACCTAAAGGTGCTTTTAAGTAATTTCTATATTCTCTCTACTATTTTGTTTACTAATTTGTTTAGCAAACTCTTGATGCAAAAATATTCCTGAAGTTAATCTCAGTCCCTTTCTGAATTATCACAAATTCTGAAACAGTGCAGTTCAAATTATAACAAAATTTCATTAATGCATGCTCCATTAATCAGGAAATTTTTTAGCCTACATACATATAGCAATCATGCTAAAAATATTTTCTGCAGTGTGAACTCCATGGTGGTAATGGATTCGACTCTATAGGAAAAACAACCAGAGATGAAGGTAGGGAGATCTAGGTTTTATGTATTTAAAAACATCGTCTAAGTACTCTATTAGGATATTATATGTATTGGTATGTGAAAGGGATTACAAGTTAATACAAATTGAATATGCTTATCAGAATACTTGGAAACAGAAATGTTTCAGATTTTGGAGTTTTTTGGGTTTTGGAATATTTGCATAGATCTATCAGTTGATTATCCCTAATTCCAAAATGCAAAATTCCAAATGCTCAGATAGCTGAAACTATTTGAGCACTGACATATTGCTCAAAAAGTTTTGGATTTTGAATTTTGAATTTTCAGATTAGGGATGATCAATCTGCAACATAAACAAAATTGAGGCAATACTTTGGTAAACTGCTTTCAGATGTTTAAAAAACTACAGTGGCAATGTTATTTGGATGCAAATTCAATGAATTTACAATTCTTCTTTCTGTTTCATCAGAGTTAGAAGGTAAAATGTTCATTACAATTTATACCTAGTAGTCTAAATAAATTGATGATGTTGTCACAACTCTCAAAGTAATAAATTTCAGGATCTTCTTTCCTAGTTCTGAATGAATAAACATATAATATACGTGTACATGTTGATTGCAATTTGTTCTATTTGTGTTTTGATGCAATAAATTCTAACACCCTGCAATTCTGAAGTTCTGAGATTAAATTCTGACAAGACACTTGAATTTCCACCCTGATTAACTTTAGGCTATTCCTAATAACAGAGTTGCTAGAGGCTTGTTATTTACTATGGATGGTCTCTCTAAAGGAGAAAAGCTAGTTCTTTGTTTTGTGCTTTCTGCAGTAATGATAAACTTGTTTCTATTATGTAACTCATTGTTCTTTCCTTAAAGATATTGTATCTTAAATGTAACAGCAAAGGAAACAATAGCGCAGTTTATTGGATTAGTTAGAATAAAAACTAAACTCTTCATAATTTTTAACTAAATAAAATTCCCACAAACTCCCAACTTCTTTGCCATTCCAGAAACATGTGTGATAAAGTTTTACTGTGTGTATACTTTTGGATGAGAGGAAAACAGACAGTACTTATCTTATATCTAAACATTGAATCCAGGGCAGGTATTAGTGAAATCTGTTTAATTCTTAAATCTATATTAATAGAGAGAAGTAAAAACTCAGAAAATATTTCAAATCATTAGAATTTAGGAGATAATTTTATACTTACATTTGGATATTAATATTTCTAATCTAGGTAATTTCAGAAATTCAGTTAAAGGCTATGGGATATAAAATTTTGCTAATAAGTTAAGAATTAGTACAAGTATATAATGAAGGTATAGCAAGGATACTTCAAAAAAGATGTCCAGATCTTTAAGTTGTGAAAGTTTGTCAATCACTGACCCAATTGTATGTGTCTTAATTAAAGATTTTTGGTAAGCTGGTTGCAGTAACACATACCTGTGGTCCCAGCTACTCCAGAGAGGCCAGCCGGGGAAAAACTTGTCTTAAAAAAAAAGATTTTGGTAGCAAGAAGTATTTCAACTTAAATTGAAACAACAATAATAATTTTTATATTTATGTTAAGGCTCCAAGCGGTGCTCATGGAAACCAAGGGGAGAAAATATGCCTTAGGCACATGAGGGACCTGGAATAGTATGAGAAAACAGTCAATAACTAAGGAAAGTTTATTCTCCTTTTTTTTCTCTATTCCCATTCCTGGATCCACACGGGGTGCATCATTTATCTTTGTTCCTTTCAGTATGTTTAATTCATTTTTCTCACTCCTCAAGTATATAACCAAGCATAGCTTACCCAAGAGTTCCCAAGTTTATATATTCTAAGTGTAGGCAATCAGAAGGTATTCATTAGTATTTCTGAATCCCAGCTCCCAATTCTGAATGACCCAGTTTCAACCATATGGCCAACCAGGATCTGATTATTTATAACTGGAAGTATAAGATCATATCGTATATATATGACTATTAGGCCTGAACCCAAAGTGAGGATACATATAGTTCCCAGAGAAGAGTGTGGGCTGAACAGCATCTCAAATAGTGTCTACCATGGAGTATCATTTGTGGTGCATAAAACAGATTATTTAATGACACATATATAACATATCTAAAAGAGAAGAAATAGATTACCTTTGTGATATGCTTATTTTCGTTTAGAGATAATGAGAATTAGAGATGATGCCATCTAGCCTCTTCATTTCAAAGAGAAGGAAACTAAAGAATAGAGAGCAATTTAAAAAAATAAGACTTACCCAGAATCACACAACAGCTTGGCATGGCGGCACATGCCTGTAATCCTAGCAGTTGGGAGGCTGAGGCAGGCGGATTGCCATGAATTTGAGGCCAGCCTGAAGTACATAGAGAAACCATGTCTCATACAGACAAAAAAAAAATCACTACAAATAATACAAAAACTGTGATTGAAATTTGATTCTTGAGTTTTGAGTTTTTTCTTAGATTATAGAATCGTGAATAGAGTATCTGATAAATGTTAATACACTTTAAAGCAAGCTTCATTGAATACTCAATAATGTTTGATTTTTATCTCAGAAAAGTAAAGATAGATGAAAAACAATACCATTATTTAATTTTTTTGTGTTATTTATTTGTTTATTTATTTATTTATTTAGACGGGGTCTCACTATGTAGTACAGGCTGGCCTTAAACTTGCTACGTAGCTGAGGGTGACCTCGAACTCATGACAATCCTCCTGCCTCAGCCTCCTGAGTGCTGGGATTACAGACTTGCACCACCACACCCAGATAGCAATACCATTTTTCTATGTCAGTAGATTGAGACAGAGAATAACAGAGGTTTATGGATAATGTCTGATTTTTTAAAAATAAAAAATTTAAGTGCATATTAAAACAAAGGATGATTCTGAAAAGCAGATAAACAATTGGAGTATATGATATACTGTGCTGCTAGGCTTAAGGAAATAGTGATGTGAATATGATTTTTTTTTTTTTTTCGGCACCGGGGATTGAACTCACAGCCTCGCGCCTGCCAGGGCAGGCGCTTAAGCCGCTAAGCCAAACTCCCCACCCCTGGTTTTTTGAGGCAGGGTCGCACTATGTAGCTCAGGCCGGCCTTGCGCTCGCGTTGTAGCCCAAGCCGGCCTCGAACTCACAACGCTCCACCTACCTCAGCCTCCCGAGTGCTGGGATTAAAGGCGTGTGCCACCACGCCCGGCTTAAATATGATATTTTGGCTACTGAAAAGCCTAGACTATAAACCAAAATAGTTTTCCACCCTTTGATCTATGCATTCATTCAATATTTATTTATTGTCTACTCCATGTGTAGCCCTGTTTTAGGCAACAAGAATACAGTGCTGAACAAAACCAATTTCCTATAACTAGAGTTTGCATTCTGGAAGATGATACAGGCCATAAATAATACATAATGTCACTGATAAAAGTTGTTAGGGTAATAAATGAAGAAAAGGGGATACGAGGCAATATGTGATGCAATTTTAGTTGCTATGGTCAGGAAACATATCTGATGAGGTGAGACTGAGGAGATACCAGGACAAACTAAGGGAGCTGAACATGTAACTATATAGTGGAAGAAAACTATGGGCAGAGAATGGGATGTGCAAAGGCTCTGAGGCAGGGACCTGATTGGCATGTTCAAGGAACAGTAAAAATGTGTCTGGAATGTAGCCTGAGGGAGACAGTGGCAGAAAATAAGATAAAAGGTGTATTTGGAGGCCAAGTCACATAGTCCTTCATAGGACAAAATGGAAGCTTTAGATTTTATTCTATGTGATAAGAAAGTTTTGGGAGACAGAGAGAAGAATAGTTCAATTTCATTTAAATTTAAAAGGAATATTCTGGTTGTCCTGTGAAGAGGGCAAGAGAAGGAAAATAAATTAGGAGAGTGTTACAATAATCCAGGTGAGAGAAAATGGTTGGACTAGGGTGATAGTGAAGAAAGTGAAAAGTAATCAGGTTCTACATAAACACACACATGTACATCAATACAAAAACTGTACTGTGTTTGAAATAAAAAATTGTAGGTAGTTTTAGTAAATATGTAGAGAAATCCTGTTCACACTTAATCTAGCCTCTTGTAAATGTTATGGTGCCTGAAAACAGTATAGCATGGTATAAAAAACCAGAATGCTGACAATCATCTTATCCACATTTCCCCATTTTATAAGCACTGATGCATGTAGCTCTTTGCATTTTTCATGGTGTAGCTTCATCCAACCAACACCACACACCAAGATATTTTATTATGCCTTCACCAAAACGCTCTCCTATTCTCACTCTTCATAAAGGCACTCCCACCTCCTTTACAGTTCTTAAACCTCTGACTTCTAGTCTATTTTCTATTTCTGTAATTTTGTTATTGTGTGAATATGTTGCAATGTCTCTCTTTCTCTCTAGTGGTTTTCTTTGCTGTGAAGCCTGCTTTAAATGGTGTTATTATATTCTCCTGACGCTTTTTAAAAATTCGTGTCTCAATGGCATCACTTTTTCAATCCCTTTATTTTCATATCTACCTATGTAGATAAGTCTGAAGTAAATTTCTTGTAGACAGGATATAACCAGGCCATATTTCTTTTTTGAAAAACTTACTTTGCCAGTTTGTCTTTTAGTTAGTGCATCTATACTACTTGTATATAGATATAAATAAAATAATTACTGATACATTAGAGCTATCTTCCACTTTGGTTGTAAAAATCATGAGTTCTAGCCTTATAACACATTTTTAAGTGTACATACAATATTAACTATATGTACATTGTTTTTTGGAAGATTTATAGAACTTTTTCATTTTGTCTTATTAGAACTTTATATAACAGTTCCTTCTCCACAGTCCATGGATGTCACCATACTCCTTTCTATCTCAATAAATAAATTTGAATACATTACTTCTTTTAAGTGAACTCATGGAGTGTTTTCCCTCCTGCGATCAACTTATTTCACTTGGCATGAAGTCAAATCCTCAGAGTTCATCCATGCTATAGCATTTCTTCTTTATTAAAGCTGGATAATGTTTTATTATGTGCACAGGTCACATTTTGTTTATTTATTCATCTGTTGATGAACATCTAGATTGTTTCTACCTCTTTTCCATTGTAAAACATACTACAATGAATATGGGCATGCAAATATATCTTCTACATACTATTTTCAGTCCTTTTGGGTAAGTACTTAGAAGTGCGTTTGCCAGATCATACGATTGTTCTGTTTTTAGTTTCATGGGGAAATCTATAGTGTTTTTTACAGTGGGCGTACTATTTTACAGTCCCAGCAATAGAGAAGAAGGGTTCTAATTTCCAGTAACACTTGTTTTCTTTATAAAATAGATGTCATTATGTATGTTTAGATAATATGATGCCGTGAGATATATGTGTATGTTTATAAATGTATAT
Source organism: Dasyprocta punctata (assembly GCA_004363535.1). Classification (NCBI taxonomy): domain Eukaryota; kingdom Metazoa; phylum Chordata; class Mammalia; order Rodentia; family Dasyproctidae; genus Dasyprocta; species Dasyprocta punctata. Next base: position 49,099 of record RJWM01012245.1, on the reverse strand, counting down.
ATAGTTACTATAGTGAAACAAATTGACCTATTTGTCTACTCAAATAGTTACCCATGTTCCCTCTGTGGTAAGTGCAACTATAACCTACATATTTAGCAAAAATCTTCGCTACAATACACTGTTATTAATTATAAAACTTACAGTGTAAAATTCAGTATGCAACATTTGTTTTATGTTTTGTTTTTTAAAATAATAATCATTTTAAAAGGTATGAAGTAACAAGTATTGTGAATTTTTCTGATGATTAGTAATATTGAGATATTTTCACATACAGCACCTGTTAGCCACTTATAAGTATTATTTGAAGAACGGTTTCAGTCCTTTGCTTATATTAATATGGAGTTTTTCTATTGAGTTATATAAGTTGCCTATGTATTTTGGGTTTTAATTCCTTATCAATTAGTTTTAAATATTTTCTCACATCTGTTGGTTAACTTTTAACTTTACTGTTGAGTTTCTTGGTTGTACAATTGCTTTATAGGTGATTTAGTTTTGGTTGTTCGATTCTGCTTTTGTTGTCTGTACTTTTATCATATGTAAAGAAAAATCATGGACAAGACCAGTGTCATAAAGCTTTCCCTTTATAGTTTCCCTTATATTTTGTTTCTAGGAGTTTTGCAATTTTAGATCTTATTTATTTTGAGTAAATATTTGTATTCAGTGTAGGATAAACCCAGTTTCATTCTTTTGAATGGACATACACCATCACCAGCATTATCTCTTGAAGAGACTATCCATTATTGTGTAGTCTTGGGGTCCTTATCAAAGATTATTTGATTGCATTTGTATGTGTTTAATTCTGGGCTCATTCTTTTTCCAAATTGGTATATATGTATATCCATATCCATATCCATATCTCCTTACCCTAGTTCCATGCTGTTTTGATTACCATAGCTTATAGTATGCTTTGAAATCTGGGTGTGTGAAGTCTCCAGGTTTGATGTTTTTTCTTGATACTGTTTTGGATATTCAATGTTCACTGTGGATCTATATGAATTTTAGGATTTTATTTTTTTTTAAAATGATACTGGAACTTTTGAAGGAGATTGCATTGTATCTGTGGATTGCTTTGAGTATTATGGATATTCTGACACGATTATATCTTACAGTCCATTAATATAGTATTTTTCAGTCCATTATACAGTCCATTATACAGTATCTTAATTGTTCTTTAATTTCTTTCATCAGTGTTTTTCAGTGTTCAGTGTCTTTTCCTACTTTGATTAAGTTGATTCTTAAGTATTTTATTCTTTTGCTGCTGTTGAAAACGCAATGATATTCATAGTTTTCCTTTCAAATTGTTCATTGTTAGTGTATGGAAACATGATTTTTGTATATGTTGATTTCGTATTCTGAAACTTTACTGAATTTATTAGTTCAAAGAAGGTTTTGTGTAGTCCTTTTCTGTATATGAAATTACTTCATCTGTGAACAGGAATAATTTTATTATTTCCTTTTATAATTCAAATGACCTTTATTTGTATTTATTTTTCTTACCTATTTGTTCTAGATAGAATTTCTAATACTATCAGTGAACATCTTTTTTTCCCCTGATTTTAAATGAAAAAATTTCAGGTTTTCATCATGGAGTATGATTTTTGCTGTGGACTTTTCACATATGACCTTCACTTTGTTGAGGTAATTTCCTTCTACTTCTAGTTTGTTCAGATATTTTGTCATGAAACGGTGTTGAATTTTGTCAAATGATTTTTCTTTATGCATTAAGATGTTCATGTGTTTTTTATTCTTAATTTTCATAATGTGTTTATCATATTTACTGATTTTCATATGTTCCAGTATCCCAAGTATAAATCCCATTTGGTCGTCGTGTGTAATCCTTTTAATGTGCTGATGCATTTTGTTTGCTAGTATTTTGTTGAGGATTTTTACAACTGTTTTCATCAAGAATATTTTCCTGTTGTTTTCTTGTGATATATTTGACTGTTACTAGAGTAAGGCTCAGCTCATGAAGTGAGTTTGGAAGTCTTCCCTTCCCTTCTGAAAGAGCTTTATAAGGGTTTGCACTAATTCTTTTAATTCTTATAGGATTCATCAGTGAAGCCATCTGGTTATTCCTTGTTGGGAGGCTTTTAACTATTAATTCAATCTCCTTATTAGTCATAAGTATGTCCAGACTTTCTATTTTTTCATTATTCAGTCTTGGTGCATCCAAGGTTTCTAGGAATTTATCCATTTCTTCTAGCTTACCCAATTTGTTGGTATATAATTATTTGTATTAGTTTCTTATAATTTTATTATTTCTGTAGCATTAGTTATAGTGTCTCTGTTTTCTGATGTTTTCAGTATTCTCTTTTTTTTTAGTCTAGCTAAAAATTTTGTAAATTTTACTTTTTAGAAAACTAACTCAGGGCTGGCTATATAACTCAGTGGCACAGTTCCTGTCTGGCAAGCACAAGGTCCTGAGTTTGATTCCCAGTACAAAAAAAGGAAAAAAAAATGAAGAAGAAAGGAAAACTAACTCATGTTTGTTGATTTACTGTTTTTCTAGTCTCTTTCATTTATTTCTGCTCTTATCTTTATTTCCTTCATTCTACTACCTTTGGTCTTAGCTATTTTTTAGTTTCTCAAAGTGTAAATTTAGGTTGTCGAGATCTTTCTTGTTTAAAATAGATGGTTATGTCTGCAGACTATCGTTTTAGTACTGTACTGCTTTTGCTGAATACTGTTTTTTTGTTTGTTTTGCTTTGGTTGTGTGAAACAGGGTATTGTGTAGTTCAGGCTGGCTTTGAACTCTGTATAGCTCAGGCTGGCCTCAAGCTCATGGCTATTCTCCTGCCTCAGCTTCCTGAGTACTGGGAATACAGGTGTGTACCACCATACCTAGCTTGACTACCATAAGTTTTGGTATGTTGTATTTTGTTTTTGTTTTTCCTCAAGATATTTTAAAATTTCCTCTTTGATTTCTTCTTTGGCCTCCTGATTCTTTAAAAAATGTTATGTAATTCACATATTTTGAATTTTTCAATTCTCATTCAGCTATTAATTTTTATTAACACATGTTCTCAGTACATCTGATTACATTTATTGTGGGTAATTGGCACATGTATGCATTATATCTTTTTTCTTTCTTTGTTTTGCATCTTTTCTCCCTCCTCTCCTTCCCTGTTTCCTTTAACTCTTGGTCCCCTTCTCATTTGCAAAAGCTTTATTTTCATCATCATTGTTCCCTTCAGTTCTTTATTTTCCATCCCATTTCCCTTCTGTCTACTCCTTCTCTCCAGGTATTGATTTCTAATTTCATTCCATTGTGTTTGGGAAAGTTACTTGGTATGTTTCAACTGCCTTGTTTTTTCTTATGAAGTTTGGTAAGACTTGTTTCATGACTCGATATAGTTAATCCTAGGTACTGTTCTATGTATATTTGAGAAGAGTGTATATGCTTCTGTTGGGTGCAGGGTTTTATACATGTGTATTAGGCCCAATTCATCTATGATATTTTTCCAGTGCTCTCTTTCTATGTGTACTTGAGGAGAATGTGTATTCTGCTGCTCAGTGGAATGTTCTATATATACCTGTTAGGTCCAGTTAATCTATAGTTTTGTCCTCTGTATGCTTTTGATCTTCTATCTGGTTCATCTAACCTTTTCTGAAGAGGAGTTTTGAAATTATCTATGATTATTATGTTACTGTGGATTTCTCCTTTCAAGTCTGTACATTGTTGTTTCCTATGTTTGTGTTAAGTACTTTACTGTTAGATGAACATATATAATTCTTATTTCTTCCTTTTGGACTGACCCTTTTATTCTTACATATACTATTTTTCTGTTGCAACCATTTTTGACCTAAAATCTATTTTATTTGATATAAATATGACTACTGTCCTCTTTTGGTTACCATTTGGTGAATCTCTTGCAGACAGCATATTGGTAGATTTTTCTGTTTATCAATTTAATTAACCTATGTCTTTTGATTGCAGAATTTAATTCATTTGTTTTCAAATAATTATTGATAGAATAAGACTTACTATTGCTCTTTTATTGTTTTGTTTTGCAGCCTTCCTCTTTTCTTCTCTTCTTGTCTTTCTTCGTGTATTATTCACTTCTTTCTGTAGAGAAATGTTTTGATTACTTTCTCACTTTTGAGTGTCTTCTTTTTGGTGGTTGCCATAGGACTTACATAATGCATCTTGTAATTACAGCAGTCTGTTTGAGATCACATCTATTTACTTTTAGATGCACACAAAAACCATTCAACTCCCACTTTGTTATTGGTATCACAAATTACATATTTTATATTTTCAATAATACATGTTATAGTTATTGTTCGTTATTTATATTTTTATCTATTACTTTCTATGCCAGAATAAAATAATGTATGCACACCTTTTCAGTATTCTAGTATTCTCTTTTGTCTACTTGTTTACTTTACCATTGAACTCTATACTTTTACATGCTTTCACATTGATTTCAGTTGTCCTGTTTTTCAACTTGAGGACTGCCTTAACATTTTGTAAGACAAGTCCAGTAGTGATGAACTCCCTCTGCTTATGTTTCTATGAGAAAGTCTTTATTTCTTCTCTAATGATGACTTTTTCTAAATACAGTATTCTTTATTAGCAATTTTTTTCTTTCAGCACTTTGAATTCAGCATTTCATTTCCTTCTGGCCTGAAAGATTTATGATGACAGCCTTATGGGGCTGTCTTATATGTGACAAGGCACTTTTGAAAGTCTTTGTATTTGACATTTGACAGTTTGGTGATAATGTATGTCAATTTTAAGGTCTGTGGATTCATCCTAGTTAGGTTCTATTGGGCTTCATAGATCTGAAGATTCATTCCCTTCCCTATATTTGGATTGTTTGCTCCATTGTTTCTTTAAATAATCTTTCTTTGTGTTTCTATTTTCTCTTCTTTTACTGCATATGTGTGTGTGTGTGTGTGTGTGTGTGTATACACACTTGATGGCTTCCCATAAATTTCTTCGATTTTCTTTATTCTTTTTCGTACCTTTTGTTTCCCTGACCTATAACTTCAAGTGACATATTTCCAAGTTTTCTAGTGCCTTTTTCTGTTTCATCAAGTCATCTGTTGAATCCTTCTAGTAATTTTTTTTCAGTTTGAGTGTTTATTGTATTCTGTAGCTTGGAATTTTATGGTTTTTCAAAAATACTTTTATTGCTCTGTGGATATTCTTATTTTGTTCATGCACCATTTTTCTGACCTTGTGTATTTTTATGATCATTATTTTGAATTCTGTATCAAATAATTTGTATACTTCTTTTTCTTTTATGTAAGTTTTGGAGATTTATTCTATTTCTTTGGAGATTTATTATATTTCTTTGTTTTGACCATGATTTCTTATTGCTTCCTGTGTTTTATACCTTTGTGTTTAACAAAATGGCCACTTCTTCAGATCTTCTGACTGGCTTCATCAGGGAAAGGCTTTGATTAGTCAACCCGATTAGAGATTCTTGGAGTCTTTCAGACCTTTTCTGTGGATGTTTCTCCAAACTGGTGTATGTAAATTCCAGATTAGAAGGGATTTACTAGTTCTTTTCTTCTTCCAATTTATACTATTTTTGTTAAAAATTTATTTTAAAAATCAAAACAGAAAAGAGAACAGAAATAATACAGAATTTTAAAAAAACAGTAAGAAATCAACACTATTTAATATATTGCATATTGTTATCTTAGAAGTAGTTGTTCAGGTTACAAGATCTAAGCATAAAAAATGATCAAACAATGAAAGAATGACAGCACAAACTATTCTTTTTGATGAACTAACAGAGATTAGTAGTATAGTTATCTATCTTGCAGACATATACATGCATACAGTTATATATGTATAACTACATACATACAATCTTTTCCTTTCTTCCTTTTCTCCTTTCCCCTATTCCCGTTGTTCTTTCCTTTTGAGCACTTTCTTTCCCTTTCATTATTACAGTATCTATTGTACATTTTTGATCTTATTACTCTTTCAGTTTTTATTATTATTTTTACACCAGTGAGACAGTACGATATTTATAAATGTGAATTTATTTCAACTTGAGACTATAGTCATAAGTGAAATAAATCAATTCATGCTATCATGTCCCCTGGTGCCTACGTGATACTTCATGTTCTTTCGAATTTCTCCACTCAAACTTCTAGAGTGTACTGGCTTTCATCAGTGCTTTGAATCTGTTGGAAAAAAAAACAACTTTGTGGGGAACTACCTTAAAGTAGGAATATTGTATAGTCAGTGCACACTTTTTCCACTTACCCCAAGGAGAGGCCACTGAGCTACATTAAAATATCTACTACATTTCCTGAAGAGCAGCAGCATATCACCGAGACCTTTAATTCTCAGAGGCCCCCAGATACTCAGAGTATTTTGAATCTTGTCACTCTTCTGGAGCAAGTGAAACATAAAACAAACCAGTCTCTTCAGAAGCTCCTGGAAAAGATAGCGTTTTGAGCTCATGCTCCAATTCTTTTCTTTTCCAAGGAGAATCTGAGGATTGAGAGTTTTTACCTTTGCCATTCTGTGCTGGAAGGATGTGCTACATGCTACATGAGTCAGTGTGTTCTAGTCCAAACTTTTGCCTTTATTTTCAGTAGTTCCCAACCTGGCATCCCTTTCCACTAGTACTCAGATTCAAGCAAGACACATGTCAGTTCCTCAGCTCTTTCCCTGCCCAAAAAGTTTGCATGTGGGACATATATTTTAGTCTTCTTTTTTCTTTCCCAGGGAGAAGCCAAGAATTGGGAGTTTTCTCCTGATTGCATTGTGCTGAGATTGGCAGAAACCATGACAAGTAAGTAACACTACTCTCCCCCGGCTTCAGTGTGACCGGTTTCGTGTTTACTGTGATGCAGAACCTGTTGATTGGTTTTTGGATCTTCTGAAGGGAATTAGTCTATATATTCATTGTTGAATTTACGTCTTCATTTGGAGAAAGGAAGGTATCGGGCTTTCAATTTTGACACCACCAGTTACCATTTAATTATTTATTTTCTGTTTGTTTCCTCTGTTTCTTTTTGCTCTTTGAACACATTTTTCTTATCTCCCAGAATTCCAATGATACATACAAGTGCTAGATGCTTTGTTATAGCTCCATGGATTCCTTAGGGTCTGTTTTTTTTTTTCTTTTTATTCTTTATGCTCTCTTTTCTCTTTGTTAAGATTGAGTAAATTTTACTGATCTGTCTTCAATTTCACTGATTGTATTTTTTCTCATATCTGCTCTAGTACTGAATACATCTAGTAATTTAACAAAACATGTATATTTTACAGTTTTATAGTTTGCATTTGATTCTTTTTAAAAACTTACCTCATTTATTTGCTGACAGCTTCTATTTTTTCCACTTGCTTCAGTCAAATTTTAGTTACTTGTTGAAGCATTTTTATGACAGTGGTTTTAAATCCTTAATGCACATTATATTGATATTGCTGTTTAGTTAATTGTCTTCTATTATTCAATTTGTAATTTTCCTAGTTCTTGGTATGAGGAATGAGTTTTCTATTGCATCTTGGACATTTTGTTAATATTTTAGAAATCTCTTGATTCTGTTTAAATCAGGCAGTCATCTGTTTCAGGTTTAGAATATAGGTCCTGGCCTAATTTTGGGGTTACAGGTGCAATGATAAAACTATCATCGAACCATTTTCAGAGACATTTCTATATTATCTGATCTGTTTTGTTCTTCTAACACTACTGCACATCTTGCTTATTTTCTATTGGTGTCAACTGCTGAGGCATACAGCACTTTCTTGGGCTATCTGGTGTCACTGAGCTACCTTTTATTATAGGAGTTGGAGCAGAAGCCAGTGGGACTGAGACTTCTTATGCTACTAGATGTATTACCAGAAAATGGTGATGTCCTAGGTACAGGATGGACAGTGGATGGACCAGCACTTTGATATTGCCACAGCAGTTTGGCTAGCCAGCCTATAAACACCACATATATTAAGCGAGGATTGGGTTGGTCTGCTGGGGATTTGTTGCTGCCTCTTTGGGCTGCCACTGTAATGGTTGTGGATCAGGAGTTAGGATAGCGCAGCACAACTTTGAAATTCCTTCTGTGGGCAGAGCAGTGCACCTGCTGGTGTCCTGGTTGTGAAGAAAAAGTTGGGTTTGTCAAAGTTTTGTGCCTGAAGTCTGCCTCTGTACAAGGGAGATGATTTTAAGGTTTTACCTATTCTAAAGAGAGACTGAGGCTCCCCAGTAGTTATGTTGACTTCCTCTTTTCATTTAGAATGAAGAAAACAGGTTTTATTTCATGGTTTTCTTGCTCCAAATTACAGTGTACCCCTGAAATTCACAAGGGCTATTTTGCTAGAGCACCTATGAGTTGTGTAAAAGCACAAATGTCAGACATGGTCAGAAAAATACCTATGAATGCCTATTTTATAATTAAAACCCCAAATATGCTATGTCATCTGCAGAAATGTAATTTAATTTAATAAAATACTGTATTAATAAAGCCTTAGAAGGTGCAGGTCACTTTTGTAACCTTTTAGGGATCTTAGGCCTTTAAGAAGAAAAAAAAGAGCAAGAACACTTGAGATAGCTACTTACTGCTGTACTGCAGTCTTTTTTGATGCGGGAATGTTGGTGCATCTGCAGGAGATGGTTACAGGACAGCAGCCAGTCAACAGCAAGGACAACTGAATAACACTCTTGGATTGGGTACTTGCAAACCACAAACAAACAAAAAACAGTTGTGGAGGATATTTGCGGTTTCCGTGAAATTGCCTGTTTCCGCAAACAATTATTAATTAGGTTGTAAGAAAAATTCCTCGAGCAACTGAGGATGCAAACTCAAGACTTTATGGAAGTATACTGTATGCTTTTGGCTCTTTATGGATTTCAGACCTCCGCGGTTCTCATTCTGGGATATTTAGAGATACAGAGAAAACAGTGGGTTGTCATGTAATTGTTATCCCTCAAAGCATGAGATCTCAAACATTCTTTTCATATTTCTGACTCTTTTTGTTTTCTGTTCAATTATTTTCAGAGTATATGGAGGGGAGAAACAGGGAAGTAAGTTATGGCATCTTTTTCCAGATATATGGGATATATTTTAAAAGTCAAACTAACAATATTTGCTACCAGTGAATTGCATTTTTTGGTATGAGAGAAAGATAATCAAAGGTAGTTCTAAAGCTTTTAGTCTGAGCAACAAAGTAATTGTTGGCACCATCAGCAGAGAAGGAAGGTCCTAGAAGATGACCAGATTTGGTGGGGCTGGGGCTTACAATTAAGCATTATGTTATAGGTATGTTAAATTTGAGGGAATTTAAGTGATGATGCCTAGAACATAATGAGACTTACAAATTTATATTTCAGGAATGGCGTTAAAATTTGGGAGTCATTAGATTATGAATGTATTTAAAACCATGAGACTTAATGAAAGGAAATGAGGATACCTGGAGAAGAAGAATGCCAAGGACTATTCTTGGCATATTGCCATGTATAGAATTAGGAAAGTAAAGAATCTAGTAAAGGAAAACAAAACAAAACCAAAAAAATGGTGCCCTGGTTGTGGAATAGAAGTTGGTTTTGCCAAGGCTTTGTAGCAGAGGTCTGCCTTTCCATACAAAGCAACTTATTATAAGTTGTTTCCATCTTGAAGCAAGGATTGAGGCTAACAATGCAGGAGGAAAATAATTGTCATGAAACCCAAATGAAGCAGTTGTTTCCAGAACAAAGGAATGATCAACTGCATAGATGTTGCTAAGACATCAAGTAAAATGAAGAATTAACTATAAGATTTGTTAATATGAAGATTATTGGTGACTTTAGTGAGAGATTTCTATGGAGATTTGAAATGAAAAGACTAACTGGAGTAAGTTGAAGAGAGTGATATGCAAGTAATGGAATAGAGGGAATAGATAATTCTTTGGAGGAATTTTCTGTGAAGTGAAGCAAAGAAATGGATGGAAGCAGAAGTGCTTCCTTTACAAAAAAAATGAAAGAGAACAGAGAATGCTTATATTCTAGAAGGAATTACCCAGTAGAGAGGAAAAATATTCATGATATAAGAAGAAGAAAAATGGGATTCACTGTGCAAATGAAGAAGTTGAGCTTGGGAACAAAAGCAAGTATCAATTATAGCAGAATAGGAGACATAATCTATCAGTATAGGTAGGACAAAGAACTTTGTCCAGAAAAGATGATGAAGTTCTCTTTTGATAGCTTTTACTTTGACATTAGTATCAAGGCTCTCAGAATAAGGAAGGACAGAAGGTTTTAAAGAAACGACGATTTGAGGAGAGAGGAAATGTGAACTATTAATCTCAAGAAGTGATGGAGTGAACCACCTAGGGAAATTGAATACTATTGGATAGTTTTGATTGCACACTTCAGGTAGCCTTGCTATTATAATTTTAAAATGAAAACAAATTTCACTTTTAAGGGTTTTTGTTTTCATTCATAAATTTTTGAAGTCATCACAAATTTAGGGAAAGTTGTATGTATATTTCAAATAACTTTTCTTTCCCTTTTTGAGTCAGGGCCTCACTATGTAGTTCAGACTGGCCTTGAACTTGCTTATGTAGCCCATGTTGGCCTCAAACTCAGGGTGATCTTCCTGCCTCAGCCTCCTGAATGCTGGGATTACAGGTGTGTGCCACCATGTTTGGCCTCAAATAACTTTTTAAACAATAAATTTTGGATGTAAGTTGCTGACCTGATGTCCTATCATCCCTGAATGTGAATATCCTACAAGATATTGTCTTAAATGACCACAGATCATTCAGATGAATACAAAATTAATAGTGATATAATACTGTAATATAATGCTTACATCCCATTCACACTCCACAAATTGTCTCAATAATGTTGTTTATGGAAAAAAATAAATGTTCAGAATCATGTGTTATATTTAGCTGTTGTATCTCTTTAGCCTCTTTTTGACTGGAACAGTTTCCTACTTGTATTGGATGATCCTATGTCCCCCCAAGGACTTGTAATTTGGAAGGGACTGAATCTGGCGTTTGTGATTGGTTTGTTGTGTAGCACTGGGATTGGTGATGTGAGTGCTGCACCCACCCAGGGGTGGAGCTGGCATACAGAGTAAGGGTGGGAGGAACATGCATCTTCCATCTCCCTCTCTCTTCTGCTTGCTCTCTCTCTGGTTCGCCTTGCTGCTTGTGGCAGCCATGAATGGTGGCACTGCCATACCATGCTGCCTTGGAGCCAACTAAGTATGGTCTGAAATTCCTGAGAAACTGTAACAAACCTTTCCTCCCCTGATTTTGAGTGTCATGTATTCTGTCTCAGCAATGAGTGAAAAAGTAACTAAGACAGAATTTGGCACCAGAGGAGTGGGGTCGTTACTGTGACTATTCCTGACCATGTGGTTCGAGAGCTTTTGAAAATGGCTTGTGCGAAGAGTTTGGAAAGGTTCAGAGATGTCACCTACAAGCATAGAGATGGAAAAGCTTAGGTTGTTCTGTATGGGAGATTTTAGTCAGAGCTCAGGAGACCAGAAGACTGATAGAAAGCCTGCTGGTAAGGACCAGGCTCAGAAGGTTTCTGCTGGGAAGAAGGACTGCATTGGTTGTTGGACTCCACATGATGTGTGTTACAGCTTGGCAGAAAGTTTGTCTGCATTCTACCCATGCCCAGAGACGTTGCTTGAGACTAAGATTGGTGAAAGAAATTTCCAGGCAACCTAATGTTAAAACAGTGGCCTGGCTATTGTTGAAGGCTTTTAGTCAGATTTATGTTGGGAATCAAGAACAAAGAACCCAGCATGGAGATTTAAAATGTGAAGCCAGGAAGCTGTGGACTGTAAAGATAGAGCTGAGACCTGGATTGCTGAGTAGGAACAAAGTCATAAAATGATGTCCTGGGGGTATCCTGGGAAGCAGCTGGCCTCTACCTGTTGAAGCCTCAGGCCTTCAAAAGTGAAAGAGTTTGCTTGGAGGAAAAAGCTGCAGAGCACCATGTTCCAGAGTGGTGACAGAGGCCACAGGATGTTTCAAAAGGGCAGCGGCCGCACCAGGTTCCAGAATGGTGGCAGCCACACCAGATTCCAGAATAGCGGTGGCATAGAGAAACTGTTCCTCACAATCAGGTTCAGAGAGCTCAGTGATCCAGGCAGTCGACCCCTACAGCCAAGAGAGAGGAAAACCTGGCCACTGCTCCAGTTGGCAGTGGACCTTGGTGGCATCCATGTGGCGCTGGTTTTAGGTGCAAGGAAAATGCATAGAAAAGGCTAAGGCAGCTTCTGCCCTGCCTGCAGAGGGCAGTGTGTAAAGATGTAAGGGTGAAGCCAAAATCATGAATCATCCGAGGAAAGCTATGGAAGTTAAATTGCTTTGAGGGTGGGGTCGCTCAAAGCCTTTTGGAGCTTGCAACCAGATTGCTTCAGATGCTGAGTGGACAACTCCAAGACTTAATGTTTGCCCTGCTGGATTTTGGATTTGCTTTGGTTCCAATGCTTTGTATTCTCCTGTTTGTAACTTTTGGAATGGTAATGTTTATCTTGTGCCTTTATATGTTGGAAGTGTTTAACCTTGTTTTCATTTGCACATGGGGTTACAGTTAAGAGTTTGTCATAGATATCGGAGGAGATTTGGGACTTGGACTTTTGAGCAATGCTGAAACTGTTAGGACTTTGGCAACTCTTGGAAATGGACTAAATGTCTTTTGTATTGAGGATGCACATGAGTCCTTGGGGCCCCAGGGGTGGAATGTATTGGATGATCCTGTGTCCCCCTCAAGGACTCGTAATTTGGATGGGACTGAGTCTGGTGTTCCTGATTGGTTCATTGTCTAGTGCTGGGATTGGTGATGTGAGTGATGCACCTGCCCAGGGTTGGAGCCAACATACAGAGCAAGGGCGAAAGAATGCAGTTCCTTTTCTTCTTGCTCTTCCGCCATCTCTCTCTTGCCAGCATGCCTTGCTGTTTGGTGGCTGCCATGAATGGCAGCCCTGCCATGCCATGCTGCCTTGGAGCCAACTAAGTATGGACTGAAACTCCTGAGAAACTACTTTTGGGCATCTGGTATTCTGTCTCGGCAATGAGTGAAAAGTAACTAAGACACTCACTACTCTCTCTGTGACTTATGAACTTTGTATTTTTGAAGATTGTACATGCAGTTATTTATATCCATATTTATTCTATATCTATCTGTATATATTAAATGCCATTAGTTCAATCTAAATCACATCTAATGTCACAGAATTTGTTATAAATTTATCTGTAACAGTAAGGAACCTGACTTTCATTATATTTGATATATTTGCTTATTGGAAAAATTCTCCTTATAACCAATCTCCCATTTCCACCATATCTTCTTCCTCATGGGAATGATACCTTATCTTAGATTGGCTGCCTATTCTAAGGACCTTTCCCAAATGGATACCATCCTCACTGCTATAGTCTCAATGTCCGTGGCCCTTCCAAATTTACATATCAAAACCTAATCATTAATGTGAAGGTGTTAGAAGGTAAGGATTCTGAGAGGTGACCATGTTATGAGAACAGAGTCCTCATGATTGGAGTAACCATTTTTTAAAAAAAATACTATTTTTTTAATTTCAGAGGGAGTAAAACAGAACAGTAAAGTGCAACAAAACAAAAAATGATAGGACAGTAGGAAATCCACAGTCATTACTATATTGCATAATCTTGCCCTTTAGTTAGTTGCTCAGGCTACCAATCCCAGGCTTGCAAAGTTAAATAACTTAAATGTCAGGTTGCTTTCTTACTTGAGTTGTTATCATCTCAGCCTGTGTCATCTGGTTGCTTATGAGGGAGGCTGGGGGGGTGGAGGTGGAGTGGTTGTGTGTGTGTGTGTGTGTGTGTGTAGGCCAGAGGCAGAGGCAGCTTCCTTGCTGGTTCTTCCCAGAGGACAGTGCCTCTGCTGGCACACAGGGAGGCTGTACAGCTTCTTTGCTACTTCCTCTGGGTTGACAGGGCCTCTGCTGACACACAGAGTCTGCATGGCTTCCTTGCTGTTTCTCTCCTGCTGATAGGGCTTCCACCAGCACAATGGGGGTTAGCGGGTGGTGACTGCATGACTACCTTGCTGTTTCCCTACTGCTGGTAGAGCCTTCACTGGCATGCAGGGTGCAGGGACTGCATTGCCTCCTTAATGTTTCTCCACTGCCATTTGGGCCTCTGTTGGTGCACTGGGTGTGGGACTATGTTGCTTCCTTGTTGTTTCTCTGCTGCCATTAGGGCCTCCACCTGCACACAGGGTGAGGGGACTACGTTGATTCTTTGCTGTTTCTCCACTGCCATTAGGGCCTCTGCCAGCACATGGGATGGGGGGACTATGTTGCTTCCTTGCTTTTTTTCAGCTGCCAGTAAGGCCTCTGCTGGTACATGGTGTGTGGGGACTGTATTTCTTCCTTGCTGTTTCTCCCCATCTGGCAAGGCCTATGCCTCTGGTTTTCTTAATTTTGCTGGACTCCTGAATTATCTCCCTCCATGGGGCTAAAGTCTTAGTTCAGATCCTTACTGTGTCCATGGGACCCAGCTCTCTCCTCCTTCTCTTCTTCATGTTGCTATATTCCAAGGTCTGACACCAAACTTGGAGAGGTTCTTTCTCTGCCGCTTACCACTCCACCATTTTCCCAGAAGTCTCATAATTGTATTAAAATTTAAAGTTGAATACATGCCATTTAAATATTCTTTGTGAAAAATGGGAAGTAAACATAAAGCACATCTGCTACAGGAAAGAAATATGATATTTGTCTTGTATGTATGTTTGTGTTGTAATCCAAACTTGTCACTTTTCTCATGAAAAGAACAACTAACAGAAAAACTATGGTTGTTCACACTTAGGCATTTCCAGAAACTTTTCTAAGAAATGAATGAAATGAAACTGCTACTTGAAGGCAATCAACTGAGAATATTCCTAATCAATGATAACATTTAGGCTTTCAAATTAAAACTTGTACCAATTGCCACAAGGCTGACAGCATTCCAAATCTTAAAGACTTTCATATGGTCATCAGTAATATTAAATTAAAATTTTTATGCCATAAAATGAAATGGGTTAGCAATAGGAAGATCTGCATAATGTGTTGAATCAGTGCAAATGACTGAATCATGATCCTAGAGTCTCATGAATGGATAAAAAGATGCATTCAAAATATAAGGGAGGGACTTCCAATTTCTGGCTTGGAATATAAGGAGCTTAGAATTTGCAACCCCATCTTAACTATAGGTAAAAATTTGGACAAACTGAAAATGAACCAGTTTTCTTAAATGTGTTAGAGAGTTGGGATCATAGGGAACACTGCAGGCCCCTAAATTGGAGAGACAGAGAGGGAAATACAGGGAATCACATCTTTCTGGATCTGATTCAGAAGTAAAAATCTCTGTAGGAAACAGTGCTGGTGAGGGAAACCTGAACGAGAATTGCTACCAGTCTTTCATAATAAAGATCAGAGAAAACCCTTGTGCTTCTAGTAGTGGGTAGAGGAAATTTAGCCTTTTATTTATTTATTTATTTTTTAAAATTTTTTACTTTTTTATTTTTTTTTAATTTTAAAGATAGTAAAATACAACAGAACATAACAGAATAAAGTTAATCAAAACAAAGCAGTAGGACTGGTACAGAACTTCGAAGATCGATAATGTGAGTACAATAGCTACTATAACATACCTTGCTATCTTCAGATTAGCTGACCATTCCAACAGGTGTAGTAGAGTTGAACCAAAAACAAAACAAAACAAAATCAATAAAAACAGAATATAAAATAAAGGAAAAAAAAGAGGAAAATAATAACGATCAGAGTAAAGCAAAATGGTGAGAACCATGTTGGTCCTTGAAGACAAGACAGAAGAGAGTCCCTCATATTTGCAACATTGCCTACTGTCATCATGCAAAGAGACATTCAGGGTGCTGATCAGAGGCCTGCAAAATCTACGAAAAAACACTAGTGTTTAGTTGCTTTATGTACCTTAGTTGCCATCAATTTAGCCAGACCTCAGAGCCAGCAGCTTGCTTATGGGGGGGGGATATGGATGATGTCCTTGATTCCAAGCCCGCGCGCTGGTGCCACATGGGCCCAGCGAGTTGGGGCCTGGTTGGGCCTATTCTGGTTCTCTGGGGTCGCGCAGCGCCCAACCCCGGAAGGCGGATCAGTTCTCTCTTGATGTGAGCTGGTGCTGCGAGGGCCCAGTGAGTTGGGGCCCTGTTGGGCCCATTCTAGTTCTCCTCTGGGGTCACACAGTGCCCAACAAATTTAGCCTTTTAAAAAATATGCCAGAGGAGTCTGTTTTGTTCAGTAATAGCTGTCCTCGAAACAAACTTTTAACAGAACCTAAATGGATAGTACTTTATCAGACTAACTGATGCAAGAAAAGAGAAATAGCCCAACCCAGCAACTTCTGGTCATTTTGTCTCACCTTGAGGGAGGATAAAAATGAGCGAAACTCATGAAGTTCACAGTACAGGAGAGCAGATTTATTAAAAGAGTGAGATCTAATCATACAACTAAAGAACACTTCCCCTTTTCATACCTTTTCACCATATTACTAAAGGCCTATTTCCTGCCATTCCTTTCATCCAGTACATCATGTTCACCTTTCACCAAAGAGTTGTATGGTATATTAAAGACAGAAATTATAGTTTTAAAGGGCAGAACAAATACAAGAGCCATAGTCTGAAAAGTAATGAATGTAGAAATTATCACACCAAAATTTAAAAATACGATTGATATGCTAAAATGTCTAATGGAAAAATGGTTAACATGCATGAACAGATGGGTGATGTGAGTAGAGAGGTGGAAAATAAAATGGGTCAAAAATAAAATGCTGGAGATAAAATAACAGTGTCAGAAAAGAAGAATTTTTTGATTAGTAGACTGGACAAGGCTGAGAAAAGCATCTGAGCTTGAGAATGTGTCATTAGAAACTTCCAAATCAAAAAACAAAGAGAAAAATGGTTGGGCAAAACCCAGAAGAGACTATCCAGGAACTGTGGGGCAACTACAAAACATGTAGACATTTCATTGTCTGCAGGAAGACTACTTTAAATATGAAGATGCATGTAGATTAATGGGATGGAGAAAAACACATCATGATATGAGTCTTAAAATTTGGGGGGTATGAAGTTTTTGAGATTTTGTATATTCTAGGTATTAGTCCTTTTTCTGAGGAACAACTGGCAAATTTTTTTCCTACACTGTCAGTTGCCTCTTCACTCTGCTGATGGTTTCTTTTGCTGTGTAAAAGCTTTTTTATGAGATAAGATCTCAATTGTTGATTCTTTATACTTCCCACATGATACGGGTTTTGTTCATGAAATCTTTGCCTACTCCTGTGTCTTCAAGAGTTCTGCCTATTTTCATTACAAGCAGATTTAGTTGTTATGGTTCGTGTTCCTATGGCTCCTCCAAGCCTCATGTAATCATGGACGTGGCTGAGTCTAGCATTCGTGATTGGTTTGTTGTCTGGCACTGGGATTGATGCTGTGCTGCACCTGCCCAGGGGTGGAGCCAGCATACAGTGTAAGGGCAGGAAGAAGGTGTGACTCTCTCTCTTGCCTGATTCGTGCTTTGCTGTTTGTGGCTGCCATGAATGGCTGGCCCTCAGCCACGCCACACTGCCTTGGAGCCAGCTGAGTATGAACTAAAACCTCCAAGAATTGTAAGAAATAAACCTTTCCTTTCTTCATGTTGGGCATCAGGTATTTGCCTCAACAATGTGAGAAAAGTAATCAATACATTTCTGTTTTAATATTTAGATCTTTGATTTATTTTGATTTTAGTTTATTGCATGCTGATACATATAGGTCTAAAATTTTGGCACGTGGAAAGCCAGTTCTTACAGCACCGTTTATTAAAGAAGCTATTTTTCTTTCAGAGAATGTGTTTAGCCCCTTTGTCAAAGATAAGGTGGCTGAGTGTGTGTTTGGAGTTCTCTCTGTATCTTCTAATCTTGTTCCATTGATCTGTGTTTCCTTTTTTTTTTTGCCAGTGCCATGGCATTTATTTTTTATTTTGAAACTGAAATTTATAAAACAGAAGAGAATCAATCAAAACAAAACTATGAACGTGATACAAGACTTCAAGACAAGATAAAAGGAAATCAATAATGACTACCATAATGCCTCTTGTTATCTTCAAAATAACTGCTCATACCATCAGGCATAATAACATCAAAAAACAGAACAGAATAAAACCAACCCAAACAAAACAATGGAAGCAATACAGGACTTCAAAAAAAGACAGTAGTAATACAACATTCGCTACCATAATGCATCATTGTTATCTCAAAGTAACTGCTTATACCATCAGACATAATAAAATCAAAACAAAATAGAATAAAATCAATCAAAATAAGTAAAGCAATACAGGGTTTTTTTTTTTTTTTTTTTTTTTTTTTTTTGCGGTACCGGGGATTGAACTCACAACCTCTTGCCTGCCAGGGCAGACGCTTAAGGCACTGAGCCAAACTCCCAGCCCTGGTTTTTTGAGGCAGGGTCGCACTATGTAGCACAGGCCGGCCTTGTGCTCGCGTTGTAGCCCAAGCCGGTCTCGAACTCACAACGCTCCGCCTACCTCAGCCTCCTGAGTGCTGGGATTACAGGCGTGCGCCACCACGCCCGGCTCAATACAGGGTTTTGAAACAAGATAATGAGAAATCGATAATGTCTACCATAATACAGTTTGTTATTTTTGAAATAGCTGTTCATGCCATCAAATATAATAAAATCAAACAAAAGAAAACAATAAAACCAAACTAAACAGAACAATGAAAACAATAGAGGATTTCAAACAGGATAATGGATTAATAACGGTTACTACCTTCCCTTTTTAGACATTTCCTCCCCTTTCACTTTCACAATATCTATTGTGCATTTTGGATCCCACTAACTCCTTTAGTTTTTTATACTAGGGAGACAACACGATGTTCAACCCCTTGACTCTGGGCCATTTCACCCATGAGCATGATCTCAAGTTGTATCCATTTACCTATAAGAGCCTCGAGGTTACCTTTCTTTATAGCTGAGTAACTTTCCATTGTATGAAAATGCCATGTCTTTCTTATCCATTCTGCGGTTGATGGGCAAGCTACACCTACTTCTTTTTCTGGTTCCTTGTCACTTAGAGTATTGTTTTCTCTCCTTTGACTTTTAGTCTATAAATTTCCTTTTGAGTTAAATGTGTTTCTTGAATAAAACATATTGATGGATCCTATCTCCTGATCCACTCTGCCTGTGTTTCTTTTAATTGGTGAATTGAGGCCATCTACATTAGTGGTTGTGGCCAACATGCACTGGCTTGTCTCTGCCATGCTATTTTTCTGCCATTGGCTGCCTGCTTTTCCCCTCCATTCAGTTATCTGCCCTGCTCGGTAATCTCTCTCTGCCTACTCCTATGTCTAACTTATATGATTATACTGTGATTGTATAGAGTCATAATCATCACCATAGTCCAGTACCAATGGACTGAGTGCTGAGCCAAATAGCAAATTTTTATCCTTAGCAAATTGGACAGATAGGTTCTTGGAATACACATAAAAAACCACCTATATCTAGATGTCAACCCTGAAGAACAGACATCTTCTAAGGAAGCCTCAAGAGTAGTGATAAAGCTATCTACCATAAAAAATCAGAAAGTATCAACACAGAAAACAAAATGAAATAAAAAATAGAAAATGACAAGACACAGAAGCAAAATGCAGCCTTAGACCCTCATCCCACCCAGGACATGCCTGAAGCACAATGAGATAGATAAAATCAGAATTCAAAGCACTTTCTGAAATCATAGCAAAAGAAGTGAAAAAACAAATGGGCAAGGCTATACAAAAATAACCTCTAAGCTTCAAAAAGAAATGATGATCAAAATGAAAGATATTAGAATAGACATGGATTTAAAAAAAAAGAAGTGCTTAGGAAAATGCAGAAAATCATAAATGTCTAACATAGGGAAGAAATGGAATCCATAAAACAGATCCAAACTGAAATGCAGATTAAAACCTCAATTGAAAATATAGGCAGTAGAGTGAATGAAAGCATCTATGGAATATCACATCTAGGAGATATAATTACAGTTAGCAACCATAAAAAGAAATGAAATAGGGGAAATCACAATGGATTCTGCCAAAAATCAGAAATTATTGGTTGTTACTCTGAGAACCTGCACTCTAGTAAAATGGAAAATTCAGAGGATATGATAAATTCTTAGATACATATGAACTACCAAAGCTAAACCAAGAGGTGTAAACATCCTGAATGGGCAATATACGCCAGTGAAATTGAGGAAATAATAAAAACATGGCTAAGTAAAAAATGCTCCTGTCCTGTTGGAATCACTGCTGAATTCTATAAAAACTTTACAGAAGATCTACTGCCAATATTCTTCAAATTCTTTAATGAAATTGAAAGAGAAACAGTCTTCCAAAAGTCATTCCTGGAAGCAAGCATTACCCTGATTCTAAAACCAGAAAAAGACCCCACCAGAAAAGAGAACTACAGGCCAAACACATTAATGAACATAGATGCAAAAATCCTCAATACAATACTGAAAACAATGAAACAAATCATCAAAAACAGTATGCATCTTGACCAACTAGGAGTTATTCTGGGGATGCAAGAATGGTTCAACATATGCAAATCAATAAATGTAATATACCCCACAAACAGAAGCAAGGACAAAAATCACATGGTCATCTCTATAGAGGTTGGACAAGCATTTGACAAAATCCATTACTTACAAGAAACCTGCATAGGAACAGAAGGTGTTTATCTCAATCTGACAGGAGCCATCTATGACAAGCTAAAGGCCAATGTTATACTAAGTAGAGATAAGCTGAAAACTTTCCCTCTAAAATCAGGAAAAAGACAAGGATGTCAACTATCAACACTTCTTTTTAATAAATTTCTCAGAACATTAGCTAAAGCAAGTAAACACATGAAAGTAATAATAGGAATGTGGTTAGACAAGGAAGAAGATAAATTACCATTATTTGCAGATGCCATGATCTTCTACATAGAAAACCTTCAAAAATCCACCAGGAGACCCCTGGAATTAATAACTGATTTCAATGGTATATCACTGAAAAATCAGTAGCAGTCTTGTACACTAATTCCAAGCTAACTCACTGAGAGGGATAGTAGGCAAGGAATACCCTTCACAATAGCATCAAGAAGAATGAAACACTAACACATTAACCTAACCAAGGAAATGAAGGAAGTCTACAATGAAAACTATAGTACTCTGAAAAAAAGGAGATTGAAGAGAATGTCAGAAAATGGAAAGGTATCCCCTGTTCCTGAACAGGCAGAATCAATATAGTCAAAATGGCCGTACTTTCAGAACTGTTATACAGGTTTACTGCAATCCCAATTATATGTCATAGAGAATTGCAGAAAGCAATCCTAAAATTTATATGGAACCAGAAGAGACCTAAAATAGTAAATGCAATTTTGGGCAATGAGGGTAATGCAGGGGCCATCACTATTCCAGCCTTCAAATTATACTATAAAGCTACAGTGATAGAAACAATGGTATTGGCAACAACAACAACAACAACAAAACAGTAATGAAATAGACTTGTAACTCAGTGGAACAGAATAGAAGATGCAGAAGCAACTCCAGCCTCACTCAGCTGTATTATCTTTGAAGAAGGTGCAAAATTCTTTTGCTGAAGGAAAGATAGCCTCTTTAATGGTGCTGGGAAAACTGTTTATCCAGATGCCAAAGATTCACCCTAGAACCATATCTTTCACCATGTGGTAAGCTAAAATCAAAATGGATCAAGGATCTAAACATCAGAAAAGAAACAATCTGGTAGAAGACAAAATAGGTAAAACACTTGAAGACACAGGAGTAGACAAAGATGTTTTGAACAAAACCCTGGTTGCACAAGAGATAATAACAGAAATCAACAAAGGCAATCACATAAAACTTAAAAAGCCACTGCACAGCAAATGAAATGACCACCAGTGGAAAGACAACCCACAGAGTGGGAAAAAATTTTCCAGTTACTCCTCACAGGAGTAATATCTAGAATATATAAAGAACTAAAAAATGCTAACCCCCCAAATTTAAATATCAAAAAAACCCCACATGGCCATCTGAAATAAATAGCCGCTTCTCAAATGAAAAAATACAAATGGTCAATAAATACACACACAAAATAATGTGCAACACTGCTGACCATTCAAGAAATGCAAGTTAAAACAACACTGAGATTCCATCTTACTCCAGAAAGTATGATTACTATCAAAAAATCAAGTAATAACAAATGCTGTCAAGTCTGTGGGAAGAAAAGAACTCTTCTTTATTGTTAGTGGGTGTATAAACTGATACAATCACTGTGGGGGTCAGTATCCTCAAAAATGTAAAGCTAGAAATTCCATTTGATCTAGCCATTTGTCTTCTAGGTATCTTCCCAATAGTGTTAAAGACATCTTATCACAGATATATATATATATATATATATATATATATATATATATATATATATATATTATATTATATATGTGTGTGTGTGTGTGTGTATAACAGCAAAAATCATAATAGCTAAATCTTGGAAATGGTCCATATTTCCATCGATGGGTGAATGAATAAAGCAAATGTGGCATTCATACAGAAAGGAGTACTACACTGCCATAAATAAGGATACACTTGAGACATTTGTGGGAAAATAGATACACCTTTAGACCATAGTGTAAAATGAAGTAAGTCATAGTATTATGATTAAACCATAGTGTTATGATTAAACCATAGTATTAAGTGAAGCAAAAGACACATAAGCTTAAATACTCCAGGGTTTGTCTTGTAAATACAGAATGATGTAAAAGGCAGGTAATAAGAAAAGAGAGCATGGATAATGTATCTAAAAGTGTACTTTAATTTAGCATAATTGTCTAATGTTTTTAGTGTTTTTTTTTTGCCTATCTGGTCATCACTTTATGAAAATTAACTTTATAATGGCATAAATAAATGAATCTGATGCCTGGAACATAAATGGTGGGGTGAGTAAAGATGGAAAATGAATTTAGATGTGTTTTGTATGTGTATCAACTCCCTATGCTGAACATAATCATTATGTATGGCAAACATGTACTAATAAAAATTAAAATAGATAAATAGTTCCTTTGTGTCATTATACATCTATATGAGATGAATTTCCTTAACAAATTTCAAGTGAGACATTTTACATCAGATCTGAATGCAAAGACGGATATAATTCCTGCTGTCTTGTTAAGCCAAACTTTGAAGAAATTTGTAAAACTTTGGACTTTTTCTCACTAAATTTTTTGTTTTGGAAAATATAATTACTTTTATGAAATATATTTTCTATTGACCTGTTATGAGTCTACTAATGTTATCTAAAGTATACTAATATGCATTTAAAAATTTTACTAGCTCCTATATAGTTAATATTGACAATCTATATAAATAAAAGTGCTTTAGGGTATCCTAAATTTTCTAGAGTATAACGTAGTTTTCAAACCAAAAAATATAGAACCATTTTGCCTTATACTTTCAGCTATGAATCCACTGAATTTGGTAAGCATATCTTCTTTGTTCATGAATTTTTGTTAAAACTAATGATGAGAAAAGGCCATGAATGGAGCCTTTAGTAGTGTATTTCTAGAGTCTTTACATGAAGTTCATGTTAGTGTACTAATCCTATCACTTTTTTATACTCTACCCACAAATACATTGTAGGACCATGAGAAACATGTCAAATATTTCAGTGAACAAGGTATATACTTATCTCTGGAATACCCATGCTCTTTCAATCTAACAACCCAAGCAAACAATTTAAATTGGCATTACCAGTTTTATTGGATTCTTGCTGGCTACTGTTAAACACCAGTTTCCTAATTTCTCATGCACCATCTATTGATTTAGTAATTCATTCTAGAATTTTGCTGGACAGATACATTACTTTCATTATTCCATAGTTTGCATAGTTTTTCATTTTTCTTTCCTTTTAGAAAACACAACTTTATACCCAGTATTCAGCCATTTCTCCTGCTTTCAAATTTGTGGAAGTTTCTTTTAATGTCTCAGTTCATAATACATCTACACTTTTATTTTTTTCATAACTATGTTCTACTCTTTCTAGTTTGATAATCATTCTGAGAGAAAAAAAAGATTTAATTTCAATAGTTTGTTCTGATCTGAGAATGTTCTAGATGCTTAAAAAATGAGTCCATCCCTTATATCTTTTTTGTGTTACCTGTAAAAAGCAATGTTGTATTATTGGTTGATTTCATAACTTCCTATGTCTTACAGTTATGGTGTTGTGACTTTTGTATTCTCATGCTTTGTCAAATTCCCTTTCTTCCACATTTTATATAGCATCTTTTAAAGTGTAACTTCATTAAAGAGCAATTTGAGTGCTGTTGAGTCATGTGATGTTAGCTCATTTTAATGCTCTTTTGTTTCTTATCAATATCATTTTAAACTGCACGGTCATAATTTGGCTTTTGAGAAATGCTTAACCTTCTTAAACCAATTTTTGGAACTTCTGTCCATTTATTAAATGTGCGATGGAAAATTCAAACTTTCTGTAACCCACAGAAAGAAACGTATTTTGCAATCATACCCTAGTACACATATACACACACTTGAAGCAAAAGTTTGACCAAAATGCTTATTGTGTCAAAGTCCAATCATGTGACAACAATCACACTAAAATTTAAGCAGGTAGATTAGTGTCAAGAATTACCAACTATAGCAAAAGATTAAGGTACTGGATAAATGCCTAGTAAGGAATAAAGAGTACCTTCAAGAATATAGTACAGAGAGAGCCGCTACTACACTGATATCTGAGATAGAACACTGAGGTAGAAGACCCTTTTTTCCTCTTGCCCCAAGACTGAGATCCAGCTCTTGTCGAGGATAATGTAGTTATAGATCATTAGATTGTGAAGAAGTTAGCTGAGTTGCTACAATGACGTAGCTCAGTGAACATGGGGGAAATGTTCGCTGGAGTGCTCACAGAGGTCATATGACTAGCATGGTGACTGGCACTTTTATTCCTACTATGTGCAATTTCTCTGATATTTCCTATTTCAGGGTTTAAAAATATTCTGATCATAATCCACTAAATTGATTTTATTGCTTGTAATCTATAGTTCAGAAGATAATGAGGTGAAAGAAATAGAGTTATAATCTGTGATTCCTGACTTTGTGGACCATAAAACTCAGTTGAGGCCAGGTGATATTTTGAAATTAAGTGCAGTGCATTAGAGACTGAGGGCTACACAAACGACATGGTAAATATCATGAACATTCACTAATCACTAATAGTTTTGAAATGTGTGAGATAAGCAGATAATTTAGTTGATCCATTAATAAACTAGATAAGTAGTGGAATGTGGTAGGCCTTAAGTAAGGATCTATAATAGATTGCAGTAGAAGAATTGTAAATTCGGACATGACTCACTCATATTTTCATTTCTTTTATTTGTCTTAATTTAGCTTTTATGCATATTGTAGTAGTGGTTGTTTGAAACATAAGCTTGAAGGGACAAGAACAGAGAAAGGGAAAATTCTGTGGAAGTCTCTCATAGCTCTTACAATGACGAACTTAAGAACTTTATCTTAATACAAGGTCTGAAATAGAGCTTACGTAATAGGAATGGAGAAGAAAAAATAGAACTAAGCGTAATCCAAGAAAGATCATTAGGTCATGGTTCTTGATTTAATATGTATTAAAGGGGAAGGAATGAAGCAGTTTTACTCTTTTCTTTCTTCTGCTTGCTGCGGTTTTATTCTGGTCTTTTTCTAGGTTCTTGAGATGATGGCTTATATTAGTGAGTTTAGATACATTTTCTAAATGAATTTAACTAGGTACTATGAATTTCTCTTTAAGCACTGCATTGATGTGTCTCTGAAATTTGTATGTTGTATTTTCAGTTTTATTCAGTTCTATATATGTCTGTGTATATATGTATATGCATGATATCTATACACATTTTCAGACACACTACATATGTATGTATATATATATATATATACTCATATACATATATTCATATATACACACATGTATACATGGTAGTACTGGGAATTGAGCACAGGACATTACACATGTTAGATAAACAATATTCAACTGAGGTATATATCTAACCCTTTTATAATGCTTGTTTTGAGCCAGGATCTTTCCCTTCCTCCCAACTCTGCCCCCCAAATAGCTCTGATTACAGGTATGTGCTACCATATCAAGTTTTCAGCGTGCTTTTTGGGGGTTTTTGTTTGACCTGTGAATTATGAGGAAAATTGTTTAATTTATAAATATTTGTAGATTTCACTATTATTATTTTGTTGATTTGTGGATTGATTATATTGTGGCGGGAAAACATCCTAAGTATGATTTCTATCCTTTTAATCATTTTGAGGTTTGTATATGGCCTAGGAAATGGTATATCTTGGCACATATTTTGTTGGCATATCAAAATAATGTGTGTTCTGTTTGGAGGTGCTGTGTGCATGTGTATGGGTTAATTCCTGTTGGTTGAGAGTGTTATTACTTTCTCATTTATCTTTATTTTTAGTCTTGTCATGTCATGACCTGTATCTATATGCCCCCCAAAGCCTCATTTGGTCATAGGCGGGGCTTTTTGGAGGTGGCTGGAACCAGGGTATATGCTGCTGGGACCCAGGATGTGATGTTGTAATGAATTCCTGATGTGATGCTAGGATTAAGGCTCCCTACTGTGAGTGTGGGTGCTACCTGCCCTGAGTGGGTAACCTGGATAAAATATAAGAGACAGAAAGAGGGCCATTGCTTGATGTTTGTTGCTACTTGCTGCTTCTGCTACCTTCTGCTTGCCACGAACTGTTTCTCCTCCCTGATGCCCCTCTGCCGTGCTACCCTGCCTTGGAGTCAGACTACTGTGAACTGAAATCTCTACAAACTGTGAGTCAAATAAACCTTTCCTCCTTTAACTTTGGGTGTTGGGTATGTTGTCTCATCAACAAGAAAATTAATTCACATGATTCACTTCTTGAGAGGTGTGAAAGTTGTGTATTTCTCCTTTAGGCTCTATCAGTTTTTCCTTTACATAATTTTATTCTCTACATTTTTGGTGAATTTACATTTGGGGTTATTTTTTCTTGCTTAAATGTTCCTTCTATAACTATGTAACTCCCCTTTGTCTCCGATATTTCTTTACTTTAATATTTACTTGATCTAATATTGGTGCAAATACTCTTGTTTTCCAGTGGCTAATGTCTTCATATTATATCTATTTATATCTTTATTTTCAAATTGCTTGTTGTATTTCAAGTGCTAATGTCTTAAACAGCACATGAAGGGGCGATTTCTTAAGTCCAATCTACCAATCTCTCTCTTTTAGTTGATGTGTTCATGCTATTTACACTTAATGTAATTGTTTGATACTTAGGGCTTTTAAATTTTTCATTTTCCTGTGTGTGTGTGTGTGCGTGCGTGTGTGTGTGTGTGTGTGTGTGTGGTGTTCTGTTTCTTTTTCTCATTGTACCCTTTCTATGCCTTCCCAGAAGTACTTCAACATTTTTTAGGATTATACTTTGAGGTATTTCTAGTTTTGTGAGTATATCTCTTTACTAATTTTGTGGTTGTTCTGGTCTATGGTACATGTATAAATACACAAAATGCCACTACAGCTTTGATCATTTTATCAATTCTAGTTGTTGTCAGGGGTTTCAAAGAGAACAGTTACATACAGGAAACATAATTTACAGTATTATTTTATGATGGTCACCCAGGGAGTTAAATACAAAGAAAGTGCAGGAAATCTGTCCACAACACTAAAGACCTAGAAAATTCAGCTGAGGGCCTGGATCCCATGACAATAATATGCATGAGTTGAGCTGAAAACCTAGAGCCCACAACAATGACCCATGCAAGTCTATCCCATGGATCTATGCTGCAAAGGCCCAAAGATCAGCAGTGGAAGCTAGAAAGTCTATGCCAGTGGGGTAAAGGACCTGTATCAGCAGGTTGAGGATTCTGTACCGGAGCCAAGAAGTGACACTCAAAATAAGAACCAGGGTTCTCCTGAAAAGTACCATAGCCATCCTCAGCGACAATGAGGTCCTGAGTTCCTCCAATGATTATAGCTGTGTACATATCAGGAAGCCAGCATGACAAACTTCTGGAGATTAAACAGCACCCATCTTCTCCTTCAGAGCCAGGAAGCAGTGCTCAAAGTATATGGATCAAAGCTCCCCGAGAGTGAACCACAGCTGTCTTAGTTACTTTTCACTCATTGCTGGGACAAAATACCTGAGGCCCAAAATTAGGGAAGGAAAGGTTTATTTCTTACAGGTCTCAGGGGTTTCAGTCCATACTTAGTTGGCTCCAAGGCAGCATGGCGTGGCAGGGCAGCCATTCATGGCTGCTGCAACAGCAAGGCAAACTGGTGAAAAAGAGAGCGAAGACGTGCATTCCTCTTGCCCTTACACTGTATTTTGGCTCCACCCTGGGTGGGTGCAACACTCACATCACCTATCCCAGCGCCAGACAACAAACCAATCACAAATGCCAGACTCAGCCCTGCCCATGCCAGGATTACATGAGACTTTGGGGGGACACAGGATCAAACCTTTATAGCAGCCATCCTCAGCAGCAAGGTCCAGAGGTCCTCCAATGATAATAGTCAGGTTCATATCAGGGGAGCCAACATGTCAAGTTCCTCCAGGAGAAACAATGGATGCAAACAACACTTAGGAGAACCCACAATGCTATTCTTCCTCTCCAGGTCTCCTTTTTATACTGGCAACAGTCTTCAGGTGGGTCATCCATGCTCAGCACCATGCTGATTCAGTTCAGCTGGTGTTTTAAGTTGATCACCGGTTGCCAAACCACTACACTACTGAAGAACTGTATATAAACTTTACCAAATTTTATGTCATGTAACTGTCTCTTTTATAGTTATATTTTTTGCTTAAACTGTCAAATATTATTTTAGAAAACTGAAGAAGTGAAGAGTAACATATTTACCTCTTTTTTTGCTTACTGTTTTACTTTTTACTTAAAGTCTAAATTCCCTTTTTTCATTATTTTGTTTCTGTTTAGAAAACATTTTTAGTTTTAACTATACATAGGTGAAGTGTCCTGTTGTCTTTGTTGCTTTCAGGACCCCTTTTTGTCTTAATTTTCACAACATTCATTATGATGTATTTTGTGATGCATTTATTTTGGTTTATCTTACATGAATTTACTTTATTTGTGAATTTTTAAGTTTATACCACTAGGCAAATTTGGAATGGTTATTTTTTTATTACTTTTTCAGCCTCAATAATTTGCCTTCTTTCTTTTGGAACTTCAGTGATATGCATGGTAAATATTTTGTTAATAGTTTGATTGCTCTGCCTCTGTCTCTGTTTGGCTCTGTCTGACTCTGTCTCCCTTTCTCTCTCTCTCTCTCTCTCTCTCTCTCTCTCTCTCTCTCTCCTCTGTCTCTCTTTCTTCTTTCACTTCTCATATATATATATATATTATATATATATATTATATATATATTATATATATATATATTTTATTTTAAGCAAAAATAAACTAAGAAACCAAAGCAAAACAGTTTCACGACCAGCAAATAAGAGAGTAAAAATCATCAGCTCATTGCATATTATTATACTCACAGAAATTATTTAGGATAAAAATATAGACATGAAACATTATCCAACAAATTATTAGCACAAAACTTTTGCCTCAATAAATCAAGAGAAACCTGCTGTATGACTATCTTTTTTGTTATGATTACTTCTCTCATATTTAAACACACATTTATTTTCTTGGTATTGCTTAGAGTAATTTTCATTTCATTCTAATTACTGCTTTTCCTTCTGTCCTCTATATTTTGTTTCTGAACCCATCCATTGAACTTATTTGAGGTATTTTACATTTATAAAATTTTAATTTGGTTCTTTATATTTTCTTTGATAAGAGTTTCTATATGTTTGCTGAAGCTTTCTATTTTCATTTGTTTCAAGTGTCTTTGTAGTTATTCATTGAAGTATTTCTAAATCTTGTTTAAAATTATTTCTAGTTATTCTAATTTACTTCTCTGAGGTTTGATATTTATTATCTTAAGTTTCATACAGGTTGAGACATTCCTGGTCTTATAATCAATGATTTCCAATTGAAACTTCAAATTTTTACCTTATGTTATGAAATTGCTTCTCAATTAAAACTTTTGTTTGTATTGGTTGTCTCTGGTATTACTACAGCAGCTAAGGGGGAAAAGTTCCTCATCATTACTAGGAAGAGGCAGAAGTCAGGTTTCTCACTTAGCCTGTGTTGACTACCAATGAATGAGTTCTGCTCAGAGGTGCAAGCCAAGCTTGCCACATGATCTCTGCCTCTGAGAAAAGGGAGCCTATCATCCCACATGGTCTCACTGACACTGCATATATGAAGAAGGTTTGCTGCTGAATGACCAGATGAAAGTCATGTCTCCCTACTTGACTTTCCTAGATACAACCTAGGTCGGGGTATTGGTGCTCCTTGTTACTGCCTTGTAAGAACGAAAGTTTGGGATTCTCCCCACAACTTGGCAGTTGTTTACATGGGTTACAGTAGTCCCAATGTTTTCTTCAGTGATGTTTTGACAGAGTAAAGCTGTTGTGATTTAAAATTTATGGATTTAATTCTTTTTTTTTTGTTTAAGAGAAAAAAGACACATATAAGAAAAACAAAAAGCAAAAGAGACAAACAACAAAAGCAAATCCACAACAGTAAAATTATAGGTTTACAAAACACGATGATAGGAACTTGACAATGTTTGCAATATTGTGTATCTTTACCTTCAACTTGAGTTTACATTAACAGATATAGACATGTAACATTGATCTAATCATATGAGTGTTAACCAATCTTTCTCAATAACTAATGCATTCAGCAGTGTAGACATTTTAGTGATCTTACATGTACATATGTGTAGAATTATGTCTTTTTCCTTTTCCCTTCCTTCTTTCCTGCTTTTCCCTTTCCCAATTACTTTTGCTGTTTGAGCAGTTTCTTACCCTTACATAGTATTTATTGTAGATTTTGGATCATATATACTGTTTCAGTTTCTTACACGAGGGAGACAATACAGTATCTACACATGTGAGTTTGACTTACCTCACTTATGAGTATGGTCTCAAGTCATGTCCATTTACTTATAAAAGTCTCGATGCAATCTTTCTTGACAGCTGAGTAGTACTCCATTGTATAAAAATACCATGACTTTTTTATCCATTCCTTGGTTAATGGGCACTTGGGTTGTTTCCAAGATCTGGCTATTACAAATTGGGTTGCTATAAACGGTGCACAAATATCACTGGGGTATGATGTTTTCAGTTCTTCTGGGAAAATGCCCAGAAGCGGGATAGCTGGGTCAAATGGGATCTCTAATCCTAGCTTCTTGAGGAATCTCCACACTGATTTCCACAGTGGTTGCACCAGTCTACACTCCCACCAACAGTGGAGAGGAGTTCCTTTTTCCCCACAGCCCATCCAGGATTTGTTATTGGTTGATTTTGTTTGACTTGGCCATTCATTCTGGAGCGAGATGGAATCTCAGTGTTGTGTTAATTTGCATTTCCCGAAAGACCATTGATGTTGAACATTTTTTCATACATTCGTTTGCCATTTGTATTTCTTTCACTGAGAAGTGTGTATTCATCTCAGATGCCCATTTTTGGATTGGGTCTTTGAATTTTAGGGGCCTGATTTCTTTTAATTCTTTCTGTGTTTTAGATAGAAATCCTTTGTCTGATGGACAGTTGGCTAAGATATTTTCCCAGTTCATGGGTTTTCTTTTCACTCTGTTGGAGATTTCCTTTGACATGCAAAAACATTTTAGTAACACGAGATCCCAGTTTATGATTCTGGGAAGTGTTTCCCATGCAGTTTGATTTTTGTTCATGAAGTCTCTGCCTATCCTATGTCATCAATATTTTTATCCACTTTGTCTTCTAGCAAGTTCAGTGTCTTTATTTTAATATTCAGATCTTTGATTCATTTTGACTTTATTTTAGTGCATGGTGATAGACATGGATCTAGTTTTGGTTTACAGCATATAGAAAGCCAGTTTTTCCAGCACCATTTGTTAAAGAGGCTATCTTTCTTCCAATGTACATGTTTGGCCCCTTTGTCAAAGATGAGGTGAATAAGTGTGTTTGCAGTTGTGTCTGTATGATCTAATCTATTTCTTTGATATTCAGATCTGTTTTTATTCCAATACCATGCTGATTTTATCACAGTAGCTTTGCAATATAGTTTCAAGTTGGGAATTGTGATGCTTCCTGCCTTACCTTTCTTCCCAAGAATTGCCTTTGCTATTCTAGGACTCTTCTGGTTCCGGATGAATTTCAGGAATGACTTTTCTAGCTCTGTGAGGTAGGCAAGTGGTACTTTGATTGGGATTGCATAAAATCTGTATAATAATTTTGGGAGAATGGCCATTTTCATGATGTTTGTTCTTCCTATCCATGAACAGGGAATATCTTTCCATTTTCTGAAATCCTCTTCAATTTCTTTTTTCAGAGTAATGTAATTTTCACTGTATGGCTCTTTTACTTCTTTGTTAGATTGATTCCTAAGTATTTCATTTTTTTTGGATGTAATAATGAAGGGTGTGGTTTCCTTTATTTCTCTGTCAGTGACTGTTGTTTATGTACAGGAATGGTATTAATTTTTGAGTGTTGACCTTGTATCCAGCAGCATTGCTGAATTTGCTTATTACATCTACAAATCTTTCAATGGATTTTTGGGGATCTTGTATGTGGAGTATCATACCATCTGCAAAGAGCGATAATTATACTTCTTCCATTCCTATCCTTATTCCCTTTATTTCTTTCTCTTGTCTAATTGCTCAGGCTAATATTTCCAGAACTATATTGAATAGGAGTGGTGATAATGGACATCCTTGTCTTGTTCTTGATTTTAGGTTGAAAGTTTTCAGTTTTTCTCCATTTAGTAAGATGTTGGCTGTTGGTTTATGATATACGGCTTTCATTAGGTTGAGGTAGAGACCAACTATTTCAATTTTCTGCAGGGTTTTTTATCGTGAATGAGTGTTGAATTTTGTCAAAAGCTTTTTCTGCATCTATTAAAATGATCATGTGGTTCTTGTCCTTGGCCCTGTTGATATGGTATATTATATTTATTGATTTGCATATGTTGAACCATCCTTGCATTCCTGGGATGAATTCCACTTGATCATGGTGTACAATCTTCCTGATAACTTTCTGTATTCTATTTGCCAGTATCTTATTGAGGATTTTTGCATCTATGTTCATTAGGAAGATTGGCCTGTAATTTTCTTTTTTGGTTGTGTCTTTCTCTGGTTTTGGTATTAGGGTAATACTTGCTTCAAGGAATGAGTTAGGGAAACTTACTTGCCTTTCAATTTCATTGAAGAGTTTATGGATTGTTGGCTTTAAGTCTTCCCTAAATTTCTTGTAGAATTCAGCTGTGAATCCATCAGGACTTGGGCTTTCCTTTGTTGGTAAGGTTCTAATTGCATTTTCAATTTCATTAGCTGAAATTGGGCTATTCAGCAGTTTTACATCTACTTGATTCAGCTTTGGTAATTCATAGGTTTCTAGGAATCTGTCCATTTCTTCTGTGTTATCGCATTCATGTGAGTAAAGGTTTTCGAAGTAGGTGTTGATGATCTTCTATATTTCCACCGGGTCTGTAGTGATTTCACCCTTTTTATTTCTTGTTGCATGGATTTGTGTTTTTTCTTTCCTCTTCTTGATACGGTTGACTAGGGGTTTATCAATTTTGTTTACTCTTTCAAAGAACCAACTCTTTGATTCATTAATTCTTTGTATTGTTTTGTTAGTTTCAATTGCATTAATTTCTGCTCTGATCTTGATATTTTCCTCCCTTCTTTCGGCTTTGCACCTTACCTGCTCTTCTTTTTCTAGAAGTTTGAAGTGAATCATTAGGTTGCTTATATGTGATCTTTCCATTTTTCTCATGTGGGAGTTTAGTGCTATGAATTTCCCTCTGAGGACTGCTTTCTTTGTGTCACACAGTTTCTGGTAATTTGTATTCGCCTTTTCATTCAGTCGTGGATATTTTTTAATTTCTTCTGTGACCCATTGGTTGTTTAGGAGAGTATTATTTAATTTCCATGTGTTTATTGAGTTCTTCTGGGTTTTTTTGACATTCCTTTCCAATTTTATTTTGCTGTGGTCAGATAATATGCATGGAATTACGCCATTCCTTTGCATTTACTTAAGCATGTTCTGTGGACCAGTATATCATCTATTTTAGAGAATGACCCAAGTGAAACTGCGAAGAATGTGTATTCTGATGTTGTTGGGTGGAACACTCAGTTCACATCTACTAGGTCCATTTGTTCAGAAGTTTGATTCAGTTCTGTTATTTCTTTACTGATTTTTTGTTTGGTTGATCTGTCTCTCTGTGACAGTGGGGTGTTAAGGTCCACAGTTATAACTGCTTGATTGGTTAATTGGTTTTTGATGTCTGTTCAGTACTGCCTTACATAGTTGGGTGCTCCCATAATTGGTCCTTATATATTTATGATGGCAATCTCTTCCTTTTGAAGTTTTCCCCTAACAAGTATGTAGTGACCTTCATTAACTCTTTTGATCATTCTCGGTTTGAAGCTCACATTGTCTGCAAATATAATAGTTAGCCCTGTTTTTTTCTGGGTTCCTGTTTTATGGAGTATTGTTTTCCAGCCTTTGATTTTTAGTCTGTGAGTTCCCTTTTGAATGAAATGTGTTTCTTGTACATAGGATATTGTTGGATTTTTTTTCTTAACCTGCTCTGCCAGTCTGTTTCTTTTTATTCGTGAGTTGAGACAATTTACATTGATTGATAAAACTGATATGTACTGACTCATCCCTGTCGTGATATCTTTCTGTTGTTGGTTTTCTACATTTTCTGCTCAATTTTTGCTCTGCTTATTTTTTTCCTTTTGTTGTTCTTAGGATTGTAGCTATATTTGTCTCTGTCTAGTGTGTCTTTCAGCATTCTTTGTAGTGTTGATATGGTGGCCATAAATTTCTTCAGTTGTTCTTTGTCATGAAAGTATCTTGTTTCTCCTTAAGTTTTTAAATATAGTTTTACAGGTTACATCAGTCTGGTTTGAAAGTTGTTTTCTTTCAGAGTTTGAAACATTTCACTCCAAGCTCTTCTTGACTTAAAGGTTTGTGTTGAGATGTCTGCCGTGATTCTGATAGGCTTTCCTTCATAGGTGATGTGTTTCTTTTTTCTGACAGCTTTTAGTACTTTGTTCTTGTGCTGCATTTCTGATATCCTAATTATTATATGTCTGGGAGAAGATTTATTTTGGTTATGATTAGTTGTGGTTCTGTATGCCTGCCTTATCTGCATATCAGATTCTCTCCCATGTGCTATTGTTTCTGCAAATGGTCTTTGCAGGTCATTAGTATTATCCCCTGCTTTTTCATCGATGCCTATTAGTCTCATATTATTTCTCTTGACATCATCTTGCAGCTGTTGGATTGTTGTTTCATGGTTCCTTGTTATTTTTAAGAGATCTTTTCTTTCATGATCGTAAGCTTCCATGCTGTCTTCAAGGTCCAAGATTCTATCTTCAGCTTCCCCTTAGCAGTTTTGCCAACTTTCCATGGAAGTTTTCATTTCCTGAATTTCCCTTTGAATCTGTTTCATGCATTCTATTTGTGTCTTATATTGTTCATTCAAAGTTTCCATCATTTTCTTCTGTTCTTCTATTTTTTATGTGGATCTTCTTTAGATATAGACAGCATTTCTTGCATAATGATTGTCATTTCACTTTTTAGCTGAGAGATTATTTCTCATTTGAGTTCTTGTATAGCTTTATGGAGTTGTTTCTTTACTTCGTTTGGTATCATTTCAGAAAGTTTAGTTTTGTGACTCCCAGTGTGTTCCATTTCAGTGTCTATTGGGTTTGTTCTCAGTTGGCGGGGGGATTGAGAATGCCTCTTGATCTTTAGTTTTGTCATTTTGTTTTGGGACCTGTGTGTCTGGGTAGGCAGCCTCTTAATGGATTGCACTGGAACACTGTTCTGGGTAGACCTTTAATCCTCCAATATCCCTGTGTCTAACTCGGGCACACCCCAGGATTATGGCACTGAACCCTTGTGTTCTGTGGTCTGTGAGTCTGGCCACATGTTCACCTGATGTACTTTGTTGGGTTGCTCTGGGATGCTGGGCTGGACAATATTTGTATCCTCCGTGTACCTAGCAGGGTCACATCCCTGGATCTTGTTGCCTGGGCCTAGAGCTTGGCTGTGCAGTATTCACAACCCCCACAGCCCAGGTGTCTGCCAGAGACATACCCCTGGCTTGTGTCACTGGACCTTCAGCCCGACTGTGTGGAGTTCAGAATCTCCTGGATCCAGGGGGCTCAACTGAGCACACCCTCGAATGTGGCCCCACCAGGATCTTGCGTCTGGCTGTGAGGAGTTCAGAGGCTTTGGAGCATGGGGCAATCCCAGGTGATTCACAGGTGTTTAGTGCCAGGGCCTTGCTCCTGGTTGGGTCGGGTTTCCTACCTCTAAGACCTGCAGTGTGACCCTACCCCTGAATAGTGGAGCTCACCCCTTGTGCTCTGATGGGCAGAGCTCAAGTTCTCTGGGCCTTGCAGCTACCCTGGCCACTCCATGATGTGCAGCTCTTTGGCTCTGGGCTGGGCTGGGCTCAGTACCTCTGTGTCCTGCGAAGCTGGCCAGCATTCCCCTGATGGCTTGTGCTGAGATATTGTGCTAGGTAGAGCTCATTCCTCTGTGCATCTAGTGATGGTGCACTCCTGAAGTGTGTGTAGGACCTTCCGCCTTACTAGGTGGGGGTCGGAATCTCTGGAACCCAGGTGGCTAGGTGGAGTGCACCCCAGAGTGTGACCCCTCCAGGACCTTACATCTGGCTGCTAGGAGTTCAGAGACTCTGGAGAATGGGGCAAGCCCAGGGGAGTCCCAAGTGTATAGCGCCAGGGCGTTGCTCCTGTTTGGGTGGGTTCCCAACCTTTAATACCTGCTGCATGGCTGTACCCATGAACAATGAAACTTGCGCCTTGTGCTCTAATGGGCAGAGCTCAAGTTCTCTAAGGCCCTGCAGCTATGCTGGCTGCTCCCTGTAGTGTAGCTCTGGGGCTCTGGGTTGGGCTGTGTTCAGTACCTCTGTGTCCTGCGAGGCCTGCCGGGCATTCCCCTGATGGATTGCACTGAGGCACTGTGTTGGGTAGAGCTCGATGCTCTGTGCAGCTAGTGAGGGCACACTCCCAGAGTGTGTTGCTGGACCCATTGCCTTACTGGGTGTGGGTCAGAATCTCCGGGACCCAGGCGGCTAGGTGGAGCACACCCTGGAGTGTGGCACCACCAGGACCCTGCTTGTGGATTTATTTCTTACTAATCTGCTCCTTTTCTGGGCCTTTGGCTAGTTAGAACAGGCTTTTCTCTGTGCATTTGGAATTTCTGAAATACTGCATTCTTCAGCTTCAAATCTGATACACAACGCAAAATCAAAACTGAGAGGAGCTATCAGATTCCTTTGCTGCTCCTACTTTTTGTCATCTTTTAGAGTGTTTTTGTGTTTATATATGATGTTCACAGTTTTTAGTAGTATTTAGCAAGATAAATAAGGAAAAATATGTCTACTTTTCTTTTATGGAAACAAAATCAGACCATGTGATTTGAAATTCATATCTTTTATGTTCTGCATTAAAAAACCCCAACTAAATTGGATTCATGCCCTCAGATACGGTGTTTTTCCAATTCATCAGGAAAATGTAAACTAATTTTAAGGCATTAGAATAATGGGGAAAAAATAACTCCCAGCCTGTTAGATCTCAGGTGTACTGTTTGTGAGCTCAAAACATCAAGGAATGAAGTCATGAACCAAAGGAAAATGTTAGGAAAGTTTTATTGGAAATAAGAGTTGTTCCAGGATTTTGAGAAGCAGTCTCTAGTGGATGGCTAGTGTATTGGGTATGCTATGTACCCCCAAGTCCTCACATACTTTTGATGGGGCTAAGTCTGGCGCTTGGTTGTGTTTGGTTTGTTGTGTAGCCCTGGGATTGGCAATGTGAGTGCTGTACCCGCCCAGGGGTGGAGCTGACATATAGTGTAAATGAGGCGGGTCTTCCTCTTGCACTTCTGGTGCTTCCACTCTCTCTTGCCAGTGCACCTTGCTGCTTGCAGCTGCCATGAATGGCAGCCCCGCCACACCATGCTTCCTTGAAGCCAACTAAGTACGAACTGAAACTCCTGAGAAATTGTAAGAAATAAACCTTTTCTTCCCTAATTTTGGGCATCACGTATTTTGTCTTGGCAACGAGTAAAAAGTAACTAAGACAGCTAGTAAGTTCTTTATGAAGGCCACTTCATACAGCAAAGGCAAAATGTGGGCATAACATGGGTCAAACTACAATCAACCTGAATTGAGGCCCTTTCCATTAGTGTTTCTAGCTGATATATATTGGCTTATTTCTGTCATGTCATCTTTCTGCTGTTGGTTCTTTATTTTCCTCTCTGTTTAGTTGATTTACCTTCTTGGTAGTTTCTTTCTGATGCTGTCCTTGAAATTGTAGTCATTTTTATCTCTATCTAGACAATCTTTCAGTCCTCTTTGTAGGGTTGGTTTGGTGGTAATGAAGATCTTCAGCTGTTCTTTGTCATGGTAGTATCTTATTCCTCTATCAATTTTGAAAGACAGTTTTGCAGGGTATATCAATGTGAGTTGGAAGTGTTTATCTTTTAGGATTTGCAATACTTCATGCTCTTCTTGACTTGATTGTGTTGAGAACTCTGCTGTCATTCTGATGGGCTTTCCTTTACAGGTGATGCTTGTTTTCTCTAACAGCTTTTAATATTCTATTCTTGTGCTGAATTTCTGGTGTTTTGAGTGTTTTATGTCTGGGTCTAAATTTATTTTACTTATGGCTAATTGGAGTTCTATATCCTTCATTTATCTACATTTCAGTTTCTTTTCCCATGCTTGGGAAATTTTCTCGTATTACTTCTTGTTATGGTTTGTGTCTGGGTGGCCTCCAAAGCCTCATGCAGTCTTAGAGGTGGCTGAATCTAGCATTTGTGATTGGTTCATCGTCTAGTGGTGTGAGTGCTGTAACCACCCATGAGCAGACCTGGCATACAATATAAGGGCCAGAAGGAGGCATACTTACCCTCTTTTTCCCTTTTCCCCTGTTCACTCTTATTGCTTGTGGCTGCCATGAATGGCGGCCCCTCTGCCACACCACTCAGCCTTGGAGCCAGTTGATTATGAACTGAAACTGCCAACAAACTGTAAGCCAAATAAACCTATCCTTTCATAATTTTGGGCATTAGGTATTTTGTGTCAGCAATAAGAGGAAAGTAACCAAGACAGAATTTGGTACCAGAGGAGTGGGATTGTTGCTATGACTGTACCTGACCATGTGGTTTAAGAACCTTTGGGAATGGCTTGTGGGAAGAGTCTGGAAAGGTTCGGAGACATCAACTGAATTCACAGAGCTGGAACAGCTTAAGCTGCTCTGTAGGGGAGATTCTGGTAAGAGTTCAGGAGACCAGAGTGTTGTTAAAAATCCTGCCAGTAAAGACAAGGCTTGGGAGGTTTCTGCTGGGAAGAAGGACTGCATTGCTTGTTGGACTCCACATGATGTGTGTTATGCCTTGGCAGAAAGTTTGCCTGCATTTTGCTCGTGTCCAGAGACTTTACTGAGATGGAGATTAAGGGCGACAGGCTGATTAATCTAGCAAAAGAAATTTCGAGGCAGTCGAATGTTGAGGTGGTGGCATGGCTATTGTTGGGAGCTTTTAGCCAGATTTATGTTGTGAATCAAGAGCAAGTAGTCCAGCATTGTGGTTTAAAATGTGAGTTTGGCCAGAAAGAAAGCTCTAGTAAAG
The DNA here is from genome assembly GCA_004363535.1 of Dasyprocta punctata. Classification (NCBI taxonomy): domain Eukaryota; kingdom Metazoa; phylum Chordata; class Mammalia; order Rodentia; family Dasyproctidae; genus Dasyprocta; species Dasyprocta punctata. Next base: position 9,349 of record RJWM01012245.1, on the reverse strand, counting down.
CTGTGGAATTTAAAGATAGAACTGAGATCTCCAATGCTGAGAAGGAACAGAGAAATAAAAAGGCTGTCCTGGGGGCACTGTAGGAAGCAGTAAGTCTCCATGCTTTGCAGTCTCAAAACTGCAAAGGTGAAAGACTTTGCTTGCAGGAGAAAGCTGCAGAGCACCAAGTTCCAGAAAGATGGCAGAGACCCCATGAGGTTCCAAAGTGGTAGCAGCTGCACCAGGTTCTAGCATGGTAGTGATATAGAGAAGCTGTTTCTCACAATCAAGTTCAGAGTGCTCAGCAATCTAGGCACTCGACTCCTACAGCCATGAGAGAGGAAATCCCGGCTACTGCTGCAATTTGCAGCAGACCTTGCCAACATCCATGTGGTGCTGGTATTAGGTACATGGAAAAAGCATGAGTTCTGAGGTTAAGGCAGTTTCCACCCTGATTTCAGAAAGCCTGGGAGGCCAGGCTGTGTTCCTCTGAGAGGGCAATGTGTGAAGTTGTGAGTGTGTGCAGTGGAGACCCCAGAAGTTTGAAAACACCAGGAATGTGGATTGTCTAAGGATTGAGCAAAGTGGGTCTGAGAGAGAAGCCACGGGAGCTAAAACCACCAGATGTGTCACAGAGGTGGAGTCACTCAAACCTTTTGGAGCTCACAACTAGATTGCTTGAGATGCTGAGCATGAAACTCCAGGACTTAATGTTTGCCCTGCTATATTTTGGACTTCCTTTGGTTCCAATCCTTTGTATTCCCATTTGTACCCTTTGGAATGGTAATGTTTATTTGTTCCATTATGTGTTAACTTTTTTTTTCATTTGTACAGAGGGTTATAGCTAAAGAGTTTGCTTTAGATCTCAGAGGACACTTGGGACTTGGACTTTTCAGCAACACTGAAACTGTTAGAACTTTGACAACTCTTGGAGATGGAGTAAATGTCTTTTGCATAAAAGTTGTATATGAGTCTTTGGTGGGTCAGGGGTGGAATGTTATGGTTTGTGTCTGGGTGCCCCCCCCAAGCCTTATGCAGCCATGGGGGTGGCTGAATCTAGTATTTGTGATTGGTTCTCTGTCTAGCACTGGGGTTGGTTGTGTGAGTGCTGCACCCACCCAGGGGCAGAGCCAGCGTACAATGTAAGGGATAGAAGGTGTGCTTGCCCTCTTTTGCCCTTTTGCCCTGTTCACCCCTGTTGCTTGTAGCTGCCATGCATGACTGCCCCTCTGCCATGCTACCCAGCCTTGTAGCCAGCTGAAACCACCAACAAACTGTAAGCCAAATAAACTTATCCTTCCCTGATTTTGGGCATCAGGTATTTTGTCTCAGCAATGAGAAAAAAGTAATCAAGACACTTCTGTAAATATTTTGTTTATATTATTTTTGTTGACTCCTTTTTCATTTACATGTATCAATCTTGCATTGTTTTTCTTTACATTGTCTTACTATTGTTGAATTGTTTCCTGGTTCCTTGTTATTTTTAAAAGGGCTTTCCTTTCCTGATCACTACCAGCAATCTTGTCTTCAAGGTCTGAATGTCTATCTTCACATTCGTTTAAGCAGTTTTGCCAGCTTTCAATGCAACTTTTGATTTCCTGGATATCTTTTTGAATCTGTTTCATGCATTCTAAATGTTTCTTGTGTTGTTCATTCAAGGTTCCCGTCATTTTCCATTGCTCCTCTGTTTTTTTAAACTGTGTCTTCTTTAGTTGTGTTCATTGTTTCTTTCATTACATTTGTCGCTTATTGTTTTACCTGGGAGATAATTTCTTATCTGATTTCCTTTACAGCTTCTTGGAGTTGTTTTCTTTAGTTCAGTTACTATCATTTCAGAAATTTAACTTCTGTGTGGCTTACACTTTATTCTATGTCCATGTCTACTGGGCTTGTTTGGGATGAGCTGGAGGGTTGAGATTGCATTTTGCTCCTTTGTTTTGTCATTTTCCTTTATTCCCTTGGTGCAGCTGAATGCAAAGTACCAGTTGCTTCCTGATATGGTATTGTCTGTCTGCACTGGAGGGAAACTCCTTGGCTGAGTGGGGTTACCAGGAAGGCCTTTCTCTGATACTGTCTGGCTCACCAAGACTCCCCTGCTATCTGGTCATTATGCAGGACTTTCTCAGGCCCTGCGCAGCGCACTGAGGCTCCCTGGCTGAGTAAAGTTCACTGGACTGTCACAGGGTGCGCCTTTCTCTAGCCCCATGTGGTGCACTGAGACTCCCCGGCTGGGTGGAGTTTGCTGGGTGGACTTTCACTTCTTTTGAGAAGTGGCTACTCATTTCAGTTGCTCATTTTATTATTAATTTATTAATTTATTTATTTATTTGTGGTACCAGGGATTGAACTCACAATCTTGCACCTGCCAGACAGGCACTTAAGCCATTGAACCAAACTCCTGGCTCTATCTTTTTTGAGGCAAGGTCACACTAGGTAGTTTAGGCTGGCCTTGCTCACGTTGTAGCCCAAGCCAGCCTCAAACTCACAACACACCACCTACTTCAGTCTCCCGAGTGCTGGTATTAAAGGCGTGAGCCACCACGCCCGGCTCTCAATTGCTCATTTTAGATTGGGTGTTTTATTTTTGGGCAGGGTGTTCTTTTTTTATATTTGGTGGTTCTTTCTATATTTTAGATATTAGTCTAAAATATAGAAAGAAGAAGCTGGCAACATTTCTTCCCATTCTGTAGTTTTTCTTTACTCTGTTGGTTGTTTCCTTTGCTGTTCAGAAGTTTTTAAATTTGATACCATTTCCTTTTTTGATTCATGTTATTTCTTCTGCCATTGGGATTCTGTTAAAGAAAATCTTTACTTATGTGTATGTCTTCAAGAGTTTTACTTATTTAATGGTCTAGCGGGTTTTTGTGTTTTTTAATAACCAGAACTTTGATCCATTATGATTTTATTTTTTTTACATGGTGATAAATATCATTCTAGATTCCATCTTCTGCATGTGTATAGTCAGTTGTCCCAGCATAATTTGTTCAAAAGGCTATCCTTCTTCCATTATATCTTTGGTTCCTTTGTCAAAGACCAAATGACTTTATGTGCCTGCAGTTAGTTTTGCATTCTTTCCTGTGTTTCATTTTTGTATATACCTGTTGTTATATGAGTAACATGCTGTTTTTATCACTGTAGCTTTTATCACCTTCTGTACTTTTTATCACCTTTTACTTCTGACTTGTTGCACAGTGTTGCTTTTACTCTTTTGGGTCTCTTTTGGTCACATATAAATTTCAGGGTTTTTTCTAGTTTTGAGAGGTATACTGTTGTTATATTGATTTGTATCGTATTAAATCTGTATGTCAGTGTGTGTACTATGGCTAATTGTGAAAATGTTTGCTCTGCCCCTGCAGGAAAACAAGCTATCTTTACATTTTCTGATGCCCTCCTTGATGTGCTTTTTTAGATAATGTAACTTTGATTATAGAGGTCATTTTTTTGATCAGGTTAATAATTATATATTTAATTTTTCTTGATGTTATTATGAATGGCATTGTTTTCCTGATTTCTTTCTTGGTATATTTGTCACTGGTATACAGTAATGTTGCTGATTTTTGCCAATAGATTTTTTTTATCTGCTTCATTGCTGAATTTGATTAGTAGTTCCAGGAGTCTTTTACTGGAACACTTTTTGGGTCTTCTATTGCAAAGGATTGTGTCCTCATGTGAAATAGTTTAAAAAGCAAAGGCAACTAGGGTAGAGGGAGGGCGAAATGAAGGAAAAGAAAAGAAAAAAAGGTGGGAAAAGGAAAAAATGGGAACAAAGCTTTGTAGATAAGGAGGTGAAGAGAGCTTGAAGGAAGGGGACAAGAATGGAAAAAATGAGGACTCAAGATATATCATGTACAGGTACAAATTCCCAATGATGTATATGATCATTTTGAGTATCTTAACTTGTACCAATAAACTTAATTTTAAAGAAATTATCATGTGATTATAAATAAAAAGTTTGATTTTTTTCCTTTCCTGTTTATACATCTTTTTATTTCTTTGTTTTGTCTGATTTCTCTGGCTAATATTTTGAGTACTGTGTTGAACAGGAATGGTGATTGTGGACATGGTTTTCTTGTTTCTGATTTTAGAAAGAAAACTTTCAGCTTTTCTCCATTTACTACATGTGTGATGTTGGCAGTAGTTTTGTCATAAACAGCTTTTATCAGATTGAAATATGATCCTTCTCTATTTATTTTCTTTTAGGGATTTTATCCTGAATGGATGATGGATTTTTTCAGTATCTTTTCCTGCATCTATGGACATGTTTTTCTAATTATTGTCCTTGTGCTATTTATGTGATGTATTAAATTTTTTGACTGGCATATGTTGAACAATCTTTGCATTTCTAGGATATAGCCTACCTTGTCATGATCTGTGACATTTTAATAACTTGTTGCACTCTGACTGCCAGTATTTTCTTGAGTATTTTTGCACTTATGTTCACAAAAAATATTGGTCCATATTCTTGCTTTTTGGTTGAGCCCTCTGGTTTTGGAATCAAGGTAATGCTAGCTTTCAGGAATGTATTTGTAAGTAATCACTTCCTTACAATTTCATTAAAGAATTTGAGGAATATTGATGTTATAATTTCTGTGAAGTTCTTATAAAATTCCCCAGTGAATCCAGCAGAACCTTGGCTTTTCTCAGTTCTTAGGGCTTTTTTTTTTCTTTTTAATTACTGCCTCAGTTTCATTGCCTGTTATTGAACTGTTGAAGGTTTTTACAACTTCTTGGTTCAGTTTTAGTAATTCGTATACTCTAAGTCTAAAAATTTGTTCATTTCTTGGTCTCCAATATATTGAAATATAGGTTTTAAAAATAGTTACTAATAATTGTCAAGATTTCAGCAATGTCTGGTGTAATTCCAACTTTTTCATTTTTAATTTCTTTGAAGTGGGTCTTTCCTTCTTTTGGTAAGTTTGGCTAAGTGTTTGTCTAATTTCTTTATTGTTTTGAAGAGTCAGTTTTTCAAATAATTAGTTATTTATATTATTTTACAGTCTGAATTTCATTGATTTTTCTTTTGATTTTTATAATTTTCTTTTTTATAGTAGTTTTAGATTTGGACTGTTCTTATTTTTATTGGTCCTCGAAATGCATCAATATGTTATTTATTTGAGCTCCCATTGTTTGTCTAATATGGACTTTCACAGTAATGAACTTTTACTCTTTAAGACACTTTCATTTTGTTACATTGTTTCTGGTATATTGTACTGGCTATATCATTTGATTCTAGGAATTGTTCAATTTCTTCCTTAATTTCTTTTGTGACTCACTGATTATTCAAGTGTGTATTTTTATCTACAAGTGTTTTGATTTTGTGTTTCTTTCACCATTTCCAGTTTCAGTGCACAATGATCTGATAGGATACATGATATAATTTCAATGCTTACGTATTGATTCAAGCAATGGGATAGTAGGCGATCTGTTTTGGAGAAAGTTGCATGTATTGCTGAGAGGAATGTATATTCTGTTGAGGGGTGGAACAATCTGTAGATGTCTATTAAGCCCATTTGTTGTAAGGTGTATTTCAATTTGATATTTCTTTGTTGATTTTTGTTTAGTTGATGTATTTGTGAAAGGGAGGTTTTATGGTTTATATGTAGATGTCCTCCCAAATCCTCATGTTTTTATAGGTGGAACTCTTTTGTTCCTTAGTGAGGCTTACTGTATTTAGGGTGTGTGATACTGAATTAGTACACTGATTGCAATTAGGATAGTTCTGGGTTTGACTAAATAGATTCACTGGAGACACACCGTTGGTGTGGGTGGCAGCACTCAAAAGGTTTCTAGCCTGGAAGAGATAAAAGGGAAAGAGAAGATTGTTGCTTGCTGCTTAACTGCCTTCTTTCTTTACCGTAGGCTATTTTTCCTCTATAATTCTCCTCTGACGTGCCACCCTGCTTTGGAGTTAGCTGATCATGGACCGAAACTTCTGCAAATTTGAGGCAGAAAGAAAACAGATCTTTCCTTCTTCAATTGTGAATGTTGGGTATTTTGTCTCCGGAATGCAGAAAGTAAATAAGGCCTGTCATATTGATTGTTTTGCTCTTTATCTCATGTTTCATGTCCAGTTGTATTTGTTTTATGATGCTGGGTGTGCCAGTACTTGGTGTGTATATTTCGAGTTGTTTACAACTGTTAACTCTTCTCATTAAATTGTTTATTGAACTAAGATGTAGTGATTTTCTTTGTGTTTTCTTGTCAGTTTTGGCTTCAAGTCTGTTTTGTCTGAAAAGGGAGTAGCTATTCTTGCTTGTTTTCAGAATTCCATTGCATGGAACATTGTTTTCCGTCCTTTGATTTTTAATCTATGTATCATTTTTTGCACTAGATGCTGCTTTTTTCTAACAGTTTTTAGTATTCTGTCTTTGTGTTGGATTTTTGGGATTTTGAGTATGATTTGTCTTTGAGAAGTTCTCTGGTCAGAGATTTTTAGGGTTCTATATATCTCATTTACATGAATGTTGAATTTTATCCTCACACTTGTAAAATTTTCTGCTGATTTCAGTAAAGCGATCTTTTTCATTTCATTTTTGCTATCTTCTCATTTTTCTCTGACTTCAATTAATCTCAGGTTAGTATTCTTTGCATCATCCGGCAGTTGTTGGATTAGTTTTTCTGCTCTCTTGTTTTTATGGCATCTCTGAGAACATAGTCACATGCATCAAACCTGTCTTCTGGTTTTGATATTTTTTCCTCACACATTTGTCATTTCTGATACCCATACTTTCCATAGATTTCTTAATATTTTGTATTTCTGTTTGGTACATTTGTCATTCATGTTTTGAATTGTTTGGTTAGATTTTTTGATTTTTCATTTGAATCTTCCTTAAGTTCACCTATTAAGTTCTTCATTCACCTATCTGTTTAGTTATATTATCTTCGAACTCCCTAAGTTTCTTTGTTTCTTCTTTGATCATTTTATATAATTCAGGAGTTTGATGTTTGATTTTCCTTCCATCAGTTCCCCTTAGGTCTGCGTTGTGGTAGTTGGGAAATTTAGGAAGTTTTTTCCTGCCATTTTCTCATGCTTCTTTTTTTGTACTGATTGTTAAGGATCAACTACAATGGAAAGTCACTGTTTAATATGACTATCCCTTTAGTGTCTGCTTTACACTGGTGTGATCTTGGCTTTCTTTGGTTTGTGATATTATCTACCTTCTCAACCTATTCAAATAAACAGAATTAGACTGAGTCATTGTGTTGTAAGGAAAGAATTTCTTTTTTTCCCTCTGACTTGTATCTTTGATATTTAATTTTAAAAAACACAAAAGGATAGACAATATAGAATTTGAAAAATAAATAGAAAATTAACAATAGTTAATATATTGCATATTGTTATCTTGAAAGTAGTTCAGATTACAAAATTTAGGCATAAAAAATGATCAGACAATGAATAACAAACTGTTCTCTTTGATCAACAGAGATTAGTAGTATAGTTGTATATCTTGAATATATTTACATACACATGTATATATGCATATATATATATATATATATAATCTTATGCCTTCTTTTTTTTCTCTTTTCCCCTATTCCAGTTGTTCTTTCCTTTTGAGTAATTTATTTCCCTTTCATTTTCACAATATCTGTTGTACATTTTGGGTCTAATTTATATTTGTTATTTACACTAGGGGCAGAATATGATATTTACACGTGCAAGTCTGACTTATTTCACTTATTGGTATGATCTCTAGTTGCATCCATTTACCTGTAAGTCTCAAGTCTATCCTTCTTTATACCTGAGTACTAATGCATTGTACAAAAATATCACATCTTTTTTTATCTGTTCCTTGGTTGATGGGCATTTGTGCTGTTTCTAAGATTTACCCATTACAAATTGTACTGCTGTAAACATGGGTGTGCATATATCACTGTGGTATGATGTTTTTAATTTTTCTGGGAAAACACCCAGAATGGGAATACCTGAGTTGAATGGGACCTCTAATCCTTGTTTTTTGAGGAATCTCTACACTGATTTCCACACAGTGATTGTACCAGTCTACATTCCCTACAACTGTGGACAAAGGTTCTTTTTTCACCACAGCCCTTCCAGCATATGTTATTGGTTGATTTTTGGATGACAGTCATTTTTTCTGACATGAGAAGAAGTCTCAGTTTTGTTTTGATTTGCATTTCTTGAATGACCAGTGATTTTGAACATATCTTCATATACTTATTTGTCATCTCTATTTTTTTGTCTGAGAAGTGCATGTTCATCTCATGAATTTGGAGGGCCTGATGCTTTTCAATTGTTTATATGTTCTGGATATAGGTCCTTTGTCTGACAGACAGTTGGTTAAATTTTTTCCCATTCTGTGGGCTTTCTTTTCACTTTGTTGGTGCTTTCTTTTGAAGTGCAAAAACTTTTTAATAAGATGGATCCCAGTTGTTGATTTTTTGAAGTGCTTCCTGTGCAGTTTGCATTTTGCTAATGAACTCTTCACCTACACCTATGTCTTCAAGATTTCTACCTACTTTGTCTTCCAGTAGAATTAGTGTTACTGTTTTAATGTTTAGATCTTTGATCCATTTTGACTTTTGTTAAGAGCATGGTAATAGATATGGTTCTAGTTGTAGTCTTCAGCATGTGGACAGCCATTTTTTCCAGCATCATTTATTAGTGGAGCTATCTTTCTTCCAGTGAACATGTTTGGTCCCTTTGTCAAAGATGAGTTTGCTGAGTGTCTTTGTGGATGTGTATGCACCTAATGTATTCCATCGATCTACAGGTCTGTTTTTCTTTCTTTCTTTTTTTTTTTTTTTTTTGGCCAGTACCATGCTGATTTTCTCACAGTAGTTTTGTAGTAAATTTTCAAGCCACGGATTGTGATGCCTCTAGCCTTACCTTTGTTTCCAAGTATTGCCTTTGGTATTGTATGTCTCTTCTGTTTCCAAATGAATTTTAGGAATGTTTTCTGTTGCTCTATGAGGTATGGTAATGATATTTTGATTAGGACTGCATTAAATCTATATATCAGTTTGGGAAGTATGGCCATTTTCACAATGTTAGTTCTTCCTATCCAAGAACAAGGGATATCTTTCCATTTTCTTATATCCTCTTTAATCTTCTTTTTCAGAGTATGATAGTTTTCTAGATATAGATCCTTTATGTCCTTTGTTAGATCATTTTCTTAGTGTTTCATTTTTCTTTTCTTTTTTTAAATTTTGTTTTATTTGAGCGAAGAAAAACAAAACAAACAAAAACTACAACAACAACAACAAAAAAAACGACATATATAGTAAAAACAACAAGCAAAGGAGACAAGCAAACAACTAGCGTAAATACACAACATTGCAGGTTTACAAAGCCGGAAGATAGAAGCTTGACAATGGTTGCAATTTGCGCATCGTTATCTTTAAAATGGTT